>JANHZU010006371.1:20258-35600 GCA_032468055.1 Acrochordus granulatus | reverse complement strand
ATGGCCTTCAGGAAGGGCCTTAAGACCTGGCTCTGTGAGATGGCCTGGGGCTTGGGGGGGGGGCACATTATCAGCATGGAGGTGGCTGATGGATCCCTAGCCATCCTCACCCCTTTTATATTCTAAATCTTTTGCCTACCTCGCTAGTCTGCTGGGTTTTTTGTTTTAATGGGGGGTTATTTTTATTGTTTTTAATATATTGGGTTTTTTTATTGTTGTTAGCCGCCGAGAGTCTTCGGATTTTTGCAGCATATAAATTTAATAAATAAATAAATGAAATGAGTCTCACCAGTCCTGCAGGAAAAAGAGCTTAGAAGAGAGATGAATCTCCCAAGAGAGGGAATGGAAAGTGGGTGCAAAGAAAGGGCACCGTCTGAGGAAAACACCCCTTCTGACGCCTATTTCCCAGGCTGAGTCACTGAGAAGGGGAAGAGAAAGTAACCAGGCATCATGTCTCGGGTGGGGAAGCCCCTCTTTCTTCAGCCCTCTTTCCCCTTGTTCTTTTTCTGACCAATTTTCTCAGTGAGTACCTGACATTAAAACTGGTCACCCAGTTTCCTTTGCATCCCACAGATGTTGGTCCCTAAATCCTGCCTTCCTTTCTGAAGAAAACCTTCAAACCCCTTACCTCTTAGAGCCGGCTCCTCCAAAGCTGCCAGATTGCAAACCTCTCAAAGAATACCACCTGCCTTTTGGATGCAATCCACCATGCACCGTTACTAACACAGGTGATATGTTGAAATTAAGAGTGGGACTCCAATAAAAAGGCCACTTCCTTTCAATAATCCAAAGCCAGGTTATATATCTAATGAAACAAGGACGTTGGGGCATTACCAAATTCAGCTGTCACTGGCAATCAACCTTGCGCTGATGCGGCTTCCTAGTTGGGTAATGAAACGTCTGCCAAAGCAACGAAGCTCAGAGAACACCAAGGACTCTGTAGAAGGAAAACAACATTTAAAATGGGGCTGAAAGGGAAGGATGGCCTTGCTGCTGCTGCTTGAGTTTATTGCCCACCAGGCCAGCTCCGACGCCTGGCCTGGGGAAGCCGCTGCCATTTTCCTGGCAACATTTTTCAGCTTTTCCCCTTGCCTCCTCCTCCCAAGGGCTGAGAGTGGGGGACTGGCCCAAGTTCCCCCAGGGACTTCTGTGCTTTGCCCGGCTTCAGCCAGCTCAGGAAAAAATAAAGAGCCTTTGCGGGCTTTAAGCCCGCTTCTCTCGACTGCCAGGACTAGGAACTGAATCACAAGAGAGGCTGATGGCCCGGCGGTTCAGCTTCTGGATCTCTGTGTTTCGTGGCCACTGTTCCTGTATTTTTTCAAAAAAAGCCGTTTTCCTGAAATTTTCTGATTTGATTGCTCAATATCCTGTTAGGCCTTTACGCAGAGGAGGCCCTGAAGTCACTCTGAAAAGTAATTGAGAAAGCGGCGCAGGGAATAAAGCAAGCATTGTGTTTGCGGTTTGCCCATCAAACCGTTCGGAGGGCTGGTATGAAAGTAGAAAACCCTGGTGACGTTTAAAGGGGGGCAGAGGGGAGAAGGCTAGCCTGGGATGGGGGACCAAGATGGATGCATCGTAAAATTAGGCAGAGGGGAGTGAGAGAAAGAACGAGAGAGAGGGAGAGAGAAAGACGCTGAACAGGACGGGAGGAGACGTATCGGCCAGGTGATCCACTGCATTAACAGCACCGTTGCTTCCAGTGTGGATGGGATTCAAAAGTCCTCAGAGCAATTTTACAGGCAACCAATACCCAGGACAGTCCCTGCAAGGTGTTCAAGGCGAGGGGCTCCCTCCTGGGTTTTCAAATTACATCAATAGGTGATTTCATTAGATTTCTTACTTGCCGGAATCCAGTGATGCTCAGCGTCTCACGCGATCATTAAAAAACTTTCCTGATGTTGTAATGTGCGATTCTATTTCACCTGAGCCAGCAAGGACCAAAACTAAACTCAACCGGAGGCTTCAAATCCGAAGAAACAGCTTTTTATTAGGCCAAGCAAGATAGGTGGGTGGATGATCCTCTCTGCTCGGTGGCAGCAGGACAGCGAGGAAGCACCACACCTGCGGGTCTTCAGACAAAGGTTTTATAGCAATAAATATCACAATAGCAAGATGACGACAACAGCAAGACCGTGATGAACACTTTCGAATTTGTCATGGCTGTAACAGTCTTTGTCTGCACGGGAAAGGCCTTCCTGTATCCGTGCTTCTCTTGCTCTGAGCTAAGGGTGATTCCTAATTTACAGAAACTAAAATGGCTGCGGTTAGGCCAGCCCCTTGATTAGATCGTCATCATTTTATACATACTCTTCAATGTAATGTTACTCATTTAAAAAAGAAGTTTGAAAACTACAGAGATCAGTATTGATAAGCAATCAGAACAATACTAAAAAAGACGATGGCTGTGATGTCACAACCCCGATATTCTTCAAAATAAATTACTTCAGAGTCAGATGAAATGCTAATGAAGAGAGGTCATTCCTCAAGGTACTTCATAAGCAGGAAGAAGCCCGTGAGCCTTCGTCCCCTTTAGTGGAGAAAACGGGGGGCCACAAGCAGGTCCTCTTGGACTTTCCTGCTGGACAGTTGGGCCCTGCTGGTCCCCCCCAAATCCAGAGAGAGACGGCGGCTTCTCGCTCTGATCTCTCGCTACCTCCCCCCTCCGCCTCCCATGCGCTAGTTCCTGGCTTGCCTTCTTAGGTCTTGCTTCACTGACGCGCCAGGGCTCTGCTCTACAGGGCTTATCTCCTGGGTGCCCTGTCCGTCGCCTCCGGCGAGGCGGCATCCCAAGGCTTTGCATTCTTGGCTTCCATCCAGCCACCTCCTTTGCTCATGGGGAGGACTGAAGGTGGAAATCTTTGGATGGCTTTCATGCCAATTTCCCCAGTACCGGCGACAGAATCGAGGAGGAAGGCATCTCTACCACAGCCAACCCAACGGCTTGCCTACCTCCCTTGGCTCTGGCGGATTCAGGCACAATAACCTGAATGGCAGCCCTCTCCCGCAGACGCTCCAGGTTCCTCTTCTGAAAGCTGCTCCAAGATTTCACTCAAAGGTTTCCACCATCCCCCAGACTTAAAGATGGGGGCACTCCATCCCCATTCAGCAGGCAATTTATCCCGGCGTTGGACTCAGCATCCAAAGGGCCCACATCAGCAGAGGCTGGTTCGGGCAGTGTGCCTCCCTTCTCCCCTCCACCGACGCCCGAAGAAGAGTTCCCATTTTGCCCAGGAAACCAGTTCCACCAACCTGAGCAGGAGCTCTCAGAATGGCCTGGCTGACCTAACCAGGGTTCCAGCTGCACATCTCCAGCTGCTCCCGGGCTGCCCACTCAAAGGAAATGGCGGACTTTCCACAAAACATCAGGCAGAAAAGGAAGGGGAAGGTGCCCCCACTCCCACCGGGGTGAAAGTTGCTTGAAGAGACAGAGAAAGCGGAAGTGGCAAGGACTGAGGATTTGAGAATGGAGGCCTCCATGACACACCAGCCAAATCTAAGAAGGGGGTGGGTCCTGAGATATTTTCCAAGGGATGGGTTCGAAGGGTGCCGTTTCTCCTCGATGGGGAAACTCTCTCCTGGCAGCCTCTCCAAGGGGCCACAGTAATCACACAGCCTGGCTTCCCGCTACCCGGCCATCGCCACCCCGGCACTGCCTGCCTGCTCTGGGTCACGGAGCAGAGAGCACCTCCGAGCTGTTCTCAGCCCAATCCAGAGTTCAGCATTGGTGTGCTTCAGACAGGCGGAGCCGAGCGAGAGCTGCCTGGTACGAGCAGAGCCAGAGCCGCCGGTGCCCAGGGACCCCCACTGCCGCCCCTGAGGATGGATTGAAGCAGCAGCTGGAAGACCGGGCCGCGGAGGGGCCAGCAGGGAGGAGCCGCCGCCTGCCGGGGCCGAGCAGGTAGTGGGGGGAGGGGGGAGGGGGAGAGGAGGTTGCTGCCGCCACCGCTTCCCCGGAAGATGAGGAGGAGCGTGCCAGGCAGGATGGAGGAAGCACGCCCGAGAAGGATCCTCCGGTGGAGCCCATGCCATCCCGCTGCCGCTGCCACCCTCGCTGCCCTGCCTGCATCACGGAGGAGGAAGTGGAGTGCGAGCGCCTGGTCTCTGCCTCCAGCAGCTATGCAAGTACGTCTCAGCATCTCTTCTGCATCCTGATGACCCTCGAGATGGTGCTGCAGACGGCAGCAGTCCGCTGGTGAAGCGGGCTCTCTCACTTTGTTCTGATTCCGCAGTTCTCCAGTTTCAGAAAAGAACTCCTGGACACTGCAAAGCACACTTTACTGCAGAATATTTAACTTCATTTATTGCTATTTTATTTGCTGATGTCTTGCAAGTACTGTGTGCCAGGAGCAGCTGTACCAGAGTAAAATTCTTTGCGTATCCAGCCGTGCTTGCCAAATAAAGTATCTGAATCTGAAAAGCTGCTCTAGCAAGGCAAGACATGCTGCTCTCCTCTTTCCATCACCAGCAGCGAATGGATTCACCTAACCGTTGGGTTCCTTAATGTGGCTTCAGAAAAACAAGGCTCTTCACATAACATCATCCAAAGGGAGAAGGCAATGTGGAACAAGAGGGGAATTCCCACATTTTGTTCCCTTCAACCTCACAAATTGCTATGTTTAAATGGAAATGTTTAAGCACCTGTTGGAAAGTAATTTACCTCTAAGTGATTGGCCCAAAGCAATCAAACCTAGGACATGGCCCTGAAAGAGTGTAAAGGAATTTAGAGCTGATCCTGGGAAAGAGAGCAGTGGAGACTGATGAAGACTTCTCTGCAACTGTGCATCGGTGTCTGAATAGGTTTTTGGGTAAACGTTTTCACATGTAGGTTGCAGATGGTTCCAGAGGTTGAACATGCAGAGCTCCCAAATCGTAACTGCATGTTGTGCAGAGATGGGTATTCTGCATGCTGTTTGATTGATCTGACTTTCTTTACTTTGTTGAGCACCCCCTAGCCAGAATGTTAGCGTTCACACAAATGCAACAGCTATGCAACCATCTCCAAATGACAGACACATATGTTCTGATACCTGTGGTGATGCAAAAGTCTAAACCAATCTTAAGGAAGATGTAGAGACCAGATTACACATTTGAGAGGTTGAAAAAAGCATAAGGAAGTATCTCTAACTCCACTTTGATTGTATAAAAAGGGACAGAGGGAAAGTGGGTAGGCTTTCAAGAGTCTGTTGTTGGGTCTACAACAATAAATATAACATTCCTGGAATCCCCGTGGTGTCTGTTCCTTGACCTGGCCTGTCTTTTAGCGCTCTCAAAGGGAAGGGAGGGACTTGCTTGATTTTCTGCAGTGAAGCAAAGGAGGTATTTTTCCATCTTTGAACAACACACGTAACAGATAAAACTGGAAATGGGTTTAAAACAGCAAAGCCTAGAGAGCCCCAAGGACTCCACAGCTGAAGCCTGAGCTATAGATATTTTCTTCTACAGGTGGTCCTGAACTTACAACCATTCAATTTAGCAACTGTTTGAAGTTACAACAGCACTGAAAAAAAGTTATAACCTGTCTTTACACTTAACTTCTGTCGCAACACCCCCACAATCAGATGATCAGAATTTGGGAGCTTGGCAACTGGCATGTATTTATAATAGTTGCAGCATCCCAGAGTCATGTGATTACCATTCACAACCTTCTCAGCCAGTTCTCAAAAAAATGGGGGATGTCAGATTTGCATAACAACTGTATGATTAATAACTGCAGTGATTTAAACCAAGGCAACAAAGTTCATAAAATTGGGGGCAACACACCTTACAACCATCTTGTTGCATTAGAACAACAGAAGTAATTCAGGTCCCAATTGCAGTAGTAAGTCAAGGACTACCTGTATTCTAGCCTATAATTCTATAATAGGGTGTACGGCACGCTGGATTGGAGAATTCTGGCACTTGAAGTTCACACCTCTGAAAGTTGCTAAGATTGGAAAAAGCTGCTGTAGAGAGTCAGGAAGATGATCTTAATGGAGGTAGGCAGAGTTTTTTAACGTAAGCTAAAGACAATGAAGACAGGAGTGCAGTCACCAGAATTTCCTGCCAGCATGTCCTGAACCTCAGCTAACACTAGAAGTAGTTCAGGGAGATGTCCCGCTAATTCACCTAGGCACCAGAAGGGGAAGGTGGTCCAGCACCATCAGACTTGCGAGATTCTGTCAACAGAGCCAATTTTATTTATTTTTATCCCACCTTTCTTATTGTTACAAATAACTCAAGGCATGAACATATCCAACATATCGTCCTCCCACAACCACCACCCTCAAGGTGAATGGGGTTGAGAGAGAGGGACTGGCTCAAGGTCATGCATTTGGCCAAGGTGGGACCACAGCTCACGGTCTCCCAGTTTCCAGCCTGGTATCTTGACCACCAGACCGACCCGGCTCTCAGTAAAATCAGTTTCCACTTTCCTGCGTAGATGATTTCATGGTTGGGTCTCGCTAGGGGGCTGGCAATAACTCCACCTTTAGCAGGCTCTTTTAAGAGAAGGTCAAGTCTCTCCTTGGTTGGTGGAGGTGACCTCTGAGCTGTCCGCCAAGTGCCTCACTGCCGCTTCGTTGCAGCGCCGATCAAGGGACTGGCCCAGACTCTCCGGTTCCTTCCCCGCAGTGTTTCTGCCCTGTCAGAGCGGAGCTCAGGAGCTGGAGCTGCCCCTGCCTGGCTGCAAGGGTTGCCTCAGGCGGTTTCTTGATCGCAGCGGCTTTTGAGACGTGCTTCCTTCATCTCCCAGAATTCCCCACTGGTGAAAAGCGATCACCTGGCCCCAAACCCAGAGAGTTTCTCTCGCAGAGGGAGAATGTGAAGTGGACATTCTCCCGCTTAAGCTGGAACCAATTTTGGACTTCAGGCCACGTGGATGGTTTTTAGTGGAAAACGCCACCTGCACCAGAGCCGAGGAGCGCAGTGCTGGCTGCGAATTCTGGAAGCGCAGTCCAGCCCTTCCCAGCTTGTTAACAGAACTGGCTAACCTGGTTAGACCTAACTACCTCACAGCACTTTGCTGTGGGGATCAAAATTAAGGAGAGAGTACTACGCATGCCGTCTTGGATGAGGAAAGGTGGAATATAAAGGTACATGTAGCAAAAATACATTTGCTAAGAATCCAGCCCTGCTATCTAACCAGGTTAACTTAGGTCTAACCAGGTTAACCAGTCCTGGCCTGCTCAGCCCTGCCGTGGTTTGGGCTCGTCCTTTTAACGGGGACTGGCAAGGAAGCTCCTTGTCCAACACCGCGCACGCCGTTGGCTCGAGAGCCGGAAGTTCCCCTCTGCGGACGACTCTTCCTGTTATGAAGCTCTCTGGCTATAGAGGGCGTGGCTCCGAGGCCCCGCCCTGCGCCTGCGAAGGCCGCCCCTCTGGCGGCAGAGGAGGAGTGGGGAGGCGTTCGGCCCTCTCCCGCGCCCATGGCGGGGCGCGGCGTCCTCCCACCCAGCGCCGTTCTCGGGGAAAGCGTGGAGCCGCCCTGGGGAGGCCTCGCCGGTGAGGACGGCGGGCCAGGCTTTGCCTCTGAGCGCGCGCAGCGTAATTTCTGCCGGGGGAGGGGCGAGTTCCTTGGGGTGCTCCGCTTTGCTGTCCCTAAACCGGCCCGCCGATGCCAGGTTTCCTTGCCAGGCGGGGAGCGATGGGCTCCCCAGTCTCGCCCGTTGGCTGGCTGGGGATGATGGGGACTGGAGGCTGCCCGAAAAGAAAAGGCTCCAGCGAAGAGGACCGGCGTCTCCCGCCTCTTAGAGAGGACCCCAGGGTCCATGATTCCCAGCCAGAGGGCGGAGACTGGTATATTGCTGGGATTGGTGGTGGCGTTCAGCAGGAACAGGTGGGATGGGGGCTGCAGCTCTCTTCTGCAAAAGAGCATAGGAGAAAGTGTTTCTGAGCTTGTGCAGAGTGCCTTTACTGTGCAGAAGGGGAGGAGTTCTTCCCTTGGTCCCCGAGGACTGCAGTTGCCAGCCCCAGGAGATGGAGGCCCGGATTGCCCCTCTTGGGAGGGAGGAAGAGATTTAGGGGTCGGTCTGCTGCCCTTTTCATCCGCCGCCTCGCCTTCTCTCCTGTCGCAGGTGGGGACCCCGGCAGCCGCGGGGAGGAGGCCAACCCCTTTTCCTTCAGGGAGTTCGTGAGGAGCAAGGAGCAGAAGGCGGCTGTGGGCTCCAGGAATGGCAGCCCCGAGGTGAGGGGCAAAGGAGGGCGCTTGGGCTCTTTCCTCTCCAGGAACCCTCCAGTGTGGCAGTTCCCCCTGGGAAGGAATCAGGAGGAATTTTCCTGGTGGGGGGGTTGAATCAGTTATGAATTTGGGGAGGGGGGTTATGAAGTCTTTAACACTGATTACCTGATACAGATGGTACGAAATGAAACTAATCAGTGCAAAATTGATTTGGGAACAGCTTTCCTACATGCGAGAAAGCCGGCAGGGCCAATTGCCCATCTGTGGCTGCTGTGGAAAGGTAGGAAAGAAATCTGAAAAGTACAATATTGCAATATGAGTAATGGCAATTTTCTCTGTTGATTAATGTGCTTTCGTTGGATTAGCTGTCCTTCATAAGGGATTGGGGGAGTCCCAAGATAGCGGGTTCAGCTTGACATAAACTTACTATCTGAGGAAATTTGCAAAGGTCTTGAGCTGAGGCAGAAATTTGGCTTGGCTGCCGTTCTTTTTTGATTGGCTTTGCCATCAGGCCTCAAAATCCCGAGGAGACTACAAAACATTTGTGTGGGATAGTGAGACGCTCTCCCATGTTTTAGGTTTGTGCTTTTAATTGGTTTAATTAGGTTTTTTGGTTGTAATTATTTTGACAAAAAATCTTGTTCTGTTTTTTTGTTATCTTTAACTCTGTGAGTTGCCCGGAGTCACATATGCGAAGTGGGAGGCTTTATAAATTGAACTCATAAATATGTACAGGTTGTGGCAGTTGAACTCTGCCTTAGCACAACTCTCTCATGGTGGAGCTTCTCTGCTGGTGTGGCTGCGAGTAACGGTGAGGGCGGTGTAGCTCCTCATCTTTTTCTTACTGGTTCTTCAGATTGACAAAAAGCATTTCGAAGTCCTCCTTAAAAGAGGAGAAATGTAAGGGGAAGAGTGGGGTCTTCTTGTACTGCTCGAGTGACAGAGGGGCCAAGAATGGAGAACGCAGTGCTCCACAGCCTCCCTGGCTTCCCTGTCCTCCATTCAGTGTTAGGAGGAGTCCTTCAAAGAAGTTCCTTCTTGTCAATAAACCAGCTCTTAGGGCTGGGGGGTGGGTTGAAAAGCTGCAGCTTCTGCTAGAGTAAGTCTCTCTGCCGGTTTGATGCAGAAAGGCCCTTTGGGCTCAGCTGTGCTGGTAGAAAAGGCATGAGAGGGTCACAATCCCGACCGTTTTGCTTTGGTTTGCTTCTAGGGAGTGTTGGGACTCTCCCTCCTCCCGGATGAGGGCTCCTTCTTGGCTGAGTCGCTGCTGGGGCTGAACAAGGACTTGCGGGGGCCGTTTTTTGCAGACCCGGCTGCTTCAGACAACAACGACAACTGGGGCAGCGCCTATCAGCCCTCTGCTGTCACAGAAGCTCACCGGACCAGGGTCCCCAGCACCTCTCTCAGCAGCAGCCCTTCAGACTCCTTCTGTTGCAGCCTCTCAGACCTCCAGACCTTCTCACCAGAGCAGCCGGGAAGAAGTGACCGTACCTCGTGTAGCTCTCTTGGGAAAGGGGACCACAGCTCTCCTGGGGATCAGACATCCCCAGAAGATGGCTTCTGTCAACTGTTGAAGCTGCATTATGAAGAAGTGAGTGTTGATGTCTCTCTTGGGAATCCGTTCTCTTTCCTAACTTCTCCAAGACAGCAGGGCTGGATTCTTAGCAAATGTATTTTTGCGACATGTACCTTTATATTCCACCTTTCCTCATCCAAGATAACATGCGTAGTGTTCTCTCCTTAATTTTGATCTCTACAGCAGCAATCTTGTGAAGTAGTTTAAGCTGACAGCGTGATTTATCGAAAAATACTGTCAGGCCACAGAATCTTGCAGGACTGAATGTGCATCTCACTTTACCTTTGCATATATTAGGGAGGGTGAAGTGTTTTCTTGGGTTACTGTTCGGCCCTAGACTCAGGTTTCCTTTTTCTGACTGTTGGGCTTGATAGTGGCTCTTCCCCCTGTCCTTCAAGGCTATTCCTTATGCCCTCTATAGATGCCTAGAAAGCTAAAGAGAATCTAAATCTCAGCTTCCCAGTCCAGCACTTTAACCATAACACAACTCTGACAAATAATTACTATCTTGTCATTTCTTCCTAGGCTCTCTAAATACTCTATCCTTTTTCTACCAACATATTAAGTCTCTGAATGTCCACTGAGTTCCCTAGCTCTCTAGTACCAACTTTCTGGACCAAAGAGCCATCATTTATTCTGGACCAAAGAGCCATCATTTATAAAAGTAAAAACAGAGATCACTGCCAATATTTTGTTCAAAATATTGTTTTTGCTGCAAAAATAGCTATTCTGTAAGGGTACCCATGGTTTGTTTTTGAACTTCCAAATACTCAAAATGAGGGGGATCCCCATTCCAAAGATTTCTCTTGTCTCAAATAATTCCCTTTGATCATTAGAAGGCTTTAGAAATCTTCTAAAACTCCCTTTCCTACCAGAAAGCTTGGTATTCTATCCTTGCAAAATTTTATTCTAATTTCTTTCATGTGGCTAAATGTGCAGGCTTGTGATTTGTGATTTAAAAATTCTGGGAATTTTTAAGGTTTTTTTCTTCCCTTTTTTGGTTATGATGTGAAATACAGAAATGAGGCATCACACAGATTTTGGGACATCACAAAGTTTGCTCTGTACTTTGTGAGAAACATCAGCTTTGGTGGCCATTTGTAAGTGGAGAAAACTGTCTTTGTGTATCATAGCCAGAGACAGAGTTCTGCGGTCAAAATATTCTTGTGATGTGTTGTACTTGTCACTTCCTTGTTCTGACTTTGATCTGATTTTCTATCTTGTTGCCTATCCATCCAATGCTATTTTTGAACAATTTCTTCCCAAAATTCCAAAACTCTTCAGCATTTGAATCTCCTTTTTTTAGCTGAAAGAAGAAAATTCCAAGTTAAGAAGTACAATAAGCCAAATTCAGGCTGTTTCTGAATCTCAAGCAGAAAGGTGTGTATAAAATTAAGATTAGTAGAAAAATAATAAAAGTTTAATTGATTAGTTCACTGACTTGACCTTGGTACATTTTACCCTGAGAAGAAAAACAGTAAATATCTGGAGGGATGTCACACTGAAGGTAGCCTATTCATTTCAGAATGCAGATTACAAAATAATTCTTTAAAGGCAGTGAAGGCAGATTTAGTTGAGTGCTAGAAAAATGTTTGTTAATAGCTGAATAATTTCTGCTGACTCAGGGAATTGTTGGGCTCCCCTTCATTGGATGTCCTCTGCAAAAGTGAGCCATAATGTCAAATCAAGTCAAGTATGATGATTATGGATGCCTTGTTTGGGATTCCTCACTGAGCAGGATTAGGATTGAATGGCCCCTTCCAGTTCTGTAGTACTAAAAATACTTATTTATATAATTCATCCTCACCTAATTTTGGAGATAGAACATTCCAAATTCTAACAAGGTAGCAAAGATTTTACTTAACGTAAGGAGTTAGCAAGCCTGTTTTAAGAGACATCCTTGCTCATCTCGTGCTCCTGGAAACAGTGGAGGGCAGACCTCAGAAAATGACTTTGAGGGGTAGAAGTTAAGGTGGACTCCCTCCCTCTCTCAACTAGAATAAGGCATCTGGAAAGAACTTTAGAGAAGAACAAATGGAAAGAGGAGAAGGAGGCTCGTGAGTTGGAGGCTATGGTGCAGCAAGTGGAAGAGAATCTCCAGTTAATGACGGTGGGTGAATGGTTCTGTAGCTGGTTAGGTCTGGGTAAAGTGCAAGTTGATCCTGTCTCATTCTGGGACTTTGAAGTGCATGGTGGTTTCTTTTATCTTAGAGCAGAATTGATGTGATGCTCTTTGTATGTCCCTGGTTGCCTATATTGGGGTCCTTCTCCTCTCCCAGTAACAAGAACTGTGGATCATATTGGGTCCTTTCTCTGCAATTCCCCAAATACACCTTTTCGCTGCTTTCTGTTCCAGAAACGTGCTGTGAAAGCAGAAAACAGTGTCGTCAAGCTGAAGCAGGAAAACATACACCTTCAGGTACACATTGGGACCTTACACCAATGTGACAAGTAGAGAAATTCTTAACTTGGGGAAATAAAATACAGGTAGTCCTTTACTTACAACCATAAGTGGAATCAAAAATCTAACTGTAAATCATTACAGTCATAAGTCAAGGCACTTACATGACTGGACGTGTTTTCCTGTAAATTTTTTGCAGCAGTTACTAAAGTGAACCCCGGTTGTTAAATGAACACCATGGAGGTTAAGCAAATCCCTTTGTTCAAATGGCTTTTTTTTTCTGGAAGCAAAGGAGGGAGATGGGCAGTTTAAAAGTAGGATGGATGCTGGAAACCAGGAAAAAAATCATGAATTACAGTCACATAACCGCAGGGCACAACAACCAGCATAAAGATGATGGGTTGCAAAGCATCTGAACTTGGGGGGGGATGATGTGGCCATTTATAGTGGTGGGAATACTTTATGTGCCATAAAGCATCCATTCCCTGGCCATTAAGCAAATTGTTGTATGTCAATGACTACCTGTACTGAAGCTGATAATCATACTTGCATCCAGAGTAGATTATATAGAGTTCCACTAGTGAGGAGTCTGTGAAGCACTTTCCTCGCTTGAATTAAGAGCTTCTAAGAATAAGGTACACAGCTGTACACACAGACAGCCTTTTGCTACTCACCCCTGTCCTGTTTCTTCCCAAGCCAGCCAGGAATCCAAAACTGCAGCAACTTCTGGAATTGTAGTTCTAGTGGGCCATGTGGCTGTGTGTGAGTCCTGTGAGACTGAGCTGATCTTGACTCAATGCTAGTGGAAAATCATGCTTGTTGTAGGTCTTGTAAGGACAAATAGTTCCTATTTGAGGTAGAGAAGGGATATACTCTGGAAAGGAACTTGTTTCTTGTAGTTAAATGCCAAGTTTTTTTTTAAATTGGGCTTTTTAAAATAGATGTGGTAAAACAAGCTAATCCTAAACCAGCCTACTTGGAAGTAAACCTAAGAGTTCTTCCCTGGGGTTTGAACGTTCCCCCAGGAGCATGTCGCACTTGGAAAGCACAGGGACTAAAAAGAGTACAGATGTCTTGTTTGGGAAATCAACTAATAAATGTCTGTCTGTCTACATAAAGGTTCAGGTGGAAAACTACAAATTGGAGAACATATCCTTAAAGTCTGGCCATCTAGAAAATCTGGCTGTAGTGAAACAAAATACAAATGTTGCCTTGCAGAATCTTCTTGCTGTTATAACGAAATCTAAATCATCAATCAAGTAAGTCTTGAGGACATTGGAAGTAGATGAAAACACTGAATTCATATAACATGCAAAGTTTTGTTTAATAAGCTGCAGTTGGTTCAATTGGGGCTAAAACAAAGCAAATCCCATTACAGCTCATTGGTGAATGTTTCAGGATTTATAGTAAATAAATGTTTGGTCCTGGAGTTTAAGCAAATTGCCATAGGCTAAATAAAGAAATAGTATAGGGGTAGGACTTGTCCAAGTATTTGTGAGTTAATTCCTACTCTATTCATTTTTTTTCTTTTTTGGAGTGCCTTCAGCATATTTCTAACTTGTTGAATGTAGCAAAATTGGATCCTATGTTTGGCTTTTGAAGCTATGCATAGCAGTTCCTATTGATCATGTAATATCAATTACATTGATTATAATATAAAATTTAATTCTTTATAACTGGAGAAAATAATCGGCTTTTGCAAACCATGTATCCAGCTTGCCTGATTTTTGCTTCAGCCACACAAACTGCTACAGCATCATTCAGGCACATTTATTTGCATTGGTGTGAACAGATTGGTAAACTTTGGTCTGAACCAAATGCTTGAAATTTCAAACTTTAATCTTGGAAGAATCCAAAATAGCTGGAAAACAAGGTCAGAGCAGAAAACCTCTTATTGGCTAATATTTGGGGAAGTGGTGAATTGGCTGGGCCTCTCATACCAAAAGGGTACAGCTATGACCCCAAACAGGACAGAGATAGGATTTCTTGTTTTCGTTACTTTTTTGGGGGGAACATGGCTTCCTCCATGGCTAAGCTAAATTAAGCCTGTTTAATTTGGATTTTTGTAGGTCAGAGTTAATACAGTGAGACACCAAAGAGAAGAAATGGGATGTAAGAAAATATAGACTTGAATATGTTGGGTCTGTCTGAATCCCTGCAGGCAATAATGTAGATGTTGCTTCTTCACTGTACTTTAATCCACATCCTCTGTTCCTTCAAGGCAACTGATTTCTGGTGCAGAAGAACTGCAGCTCGTGGCTGATCTTCTGAAATCTGTAGACAAAATATCTGAGATACCATCACAAGGAATTCCCTGAGAATCTATTACCTCTCATTCTTGGAGAAAGCTAAGATTGAATGCTGGACTTTTCAAAGACATTGTGCCATAATCTTTAATTACCAGGACTGTTAAGAAGGTTGCAGGTCTTAATTATAATTTCTGGCTTGATCAATGGAAAGTATTTCACAATCCACTAATAATCTGCAGAGATAACTAAGTATTTTCCTAGTTCACTGGCTGGCTGGCCATTTAGAGATTGCTTTCAAAGTCTTGTCAGAAATATATTTGTTATTTAACTTGGCTGCCAGTTAGAAAACAAGATATCCTTGAGCATAGAGTTGTTATTAAAACTATCTTCTTGGTGAATATCACATTTCTTGAAAACCAGCTGTTGTACAGGATGAGATGTTTTATTGCTTTTTGTACAGCAAAGTATCCAAGATTTAACCTTCTGAATATATAGTTTTGAAGCTTTTTAATTTCTCCAGGTTTTGTAATAGTGTTATTTTTTTAAATTAAAATAAAACTGCAAGAATGGAGTTTGGATTATATTTTTTTCAATCATGGTAAAAAGTTCTGTAAGCAAATGTATCTTCATAAGAGCTGGTTGCATGTTATAGAAGGATTAGATACCATTGTGGCCTCTTTTTTAGTTGAAGTTTCCATCTGCTGTGTTAGGAATGCATGTTTTTATGGTTAATTTTTTTAATGACTGTTTTCATACTCATGCACACACACACACATTTAATTCATTGTTGTATGCTACCCAGTCACATTTTTGTAAGATAACATAAATATATAAAATGGCCCCCTTTCCCAGTTCATAACTTGTGGTTTAGTAGTGCTAAACCACTACTCAAGAATCGCAACAAAAGTTTAAAAAGCAGGCATTTGGATTGGATTTTTCAAGTAGAAGACGTTTCACCTTT
>JANHZU010006370.1:26897-38165 GCA_032468055.1 Acrochordus granulatus | reverse complement strand
ATCCAATCCAAATGCCTGTTTTTTAAACTTTTGTTGCGATGCAATTACCCTGGACGAGTGAGAGTCTTCACAGACATGAATTTTAATGTAGCTTTGTGCCATTATATTTGCTGTTAGGTTTTTTTATGGTTTATAAACCAACTTGGGAGAATTTGTTCTGAAATAATAAAGTAAAAATAAACGCACAGCAATTGAAAATAAAGCAGTTCAGTACTTATATCCCTTATTTTCAGCAATACTTTAATATTATTTTAAAAGCATACTAATTAAGCTTGTAATTACCTTCCTAATGGTAGCAAAGAAATAACATTCTAAAAGACAAATATCATTTTCTTAATTATTTTAATTGCACTTCCTTTTTTAAATAAAGAAAAGAAAAAAATGTGTTTTCTTTTGCATTACTTGAAATTAACTTGATGATCAGTTGTGACCAAGCAAACAGTTAATGTTATGAAACTTCCTACAGTTTTTGTTCTTGTCAATTAATGAGATGGGCCCCTGGAAGATTTTTTAGTGCATGTGAGTAGACATATATCTACTCATTCTACTCTTGTATAGAGTATGTTAAAACACATTCCTGTAATAAATCCTTTTGCACATTTCACATTTTTTGTGTTTTCCTTCCATTGCTCTCTCTTTTGTCTTCTTCCAGCCTCCCACCCAGTAAACTAAGATAAATATTGTATAACAAAGAATGGTACCAGAAATCCAAAAAACAATGAGCAGAGCCTTCAGGCAGTAAATCTCCAAATATAATTCAGCATGAGAAGGGCAATGAACTGCCTCTCCTATGGCCAAGTTGTACCTACGGTGTTGCTAACGGACTATTCTCTGGAGATGCAAAATGATTGTTTGCTGACTTTCACATGAAATGGCTCTTCCTTCAGCAATGTCTCCTGCACGATTTAAGGAGCCAAATGGCTGACCACGGCTCCTGGCAGGTTGAATTCTACACAAGAATATTAATGTATTTCATTAGACTTTTCAGCTTCAAAACTGTAACAATGTATTTGAACTACTCTGCTTATGGTTATGCAGAAGTTTCTAAGGCAATGTTCCTCAATTTTAGCAACTTTTAAGAGGTGTGGACTTTAATTCCAGGCTGACTAAGGAATTCTGGGAGTCGAAGTCCATACCTCTTGAAGGGGGAAACGTTGGCCTAAGGGAAAAATCACCACTTCCTGAAAAAGGAAGTCCTTGAGCCTGGTCGAATCCTCAGGAATAGAGTGAAAGAATGGGAGCTTACAGTATACGTGAAGGTGGGCCTTCACGTATACTGTAGGTGGGCCTTCTTTAGTTTAGAGAACTAAAGGTGGGCCTTCTTTAGTTTAAGGTGGGCCTTCTTTAGTTTAGAGAACTAAAGAGAGCAGGAAACCATACTTTACTTTCAAACACTCCCAGCCATCTGAAGAAAAAGGAACAATGAGACAAATCATTAAGTATAATCAGCAAGGCTTATGCAGGTGAATGGAGGGAGACCTAAAAGAACAATAGCACACATCAGCATTCCACTGTATTTCCATGATAAGTGTCTCTAGCTTAGCAGTATTAAAAAAGGCTCTGGAGAACTCTCTGTGTCTTCGTGGAATTATGTTAATTATGCTGCAATAATATGGCTTCGCTTTTTCTCAGGAATGATCCATTTCATTATACAAAAGCTCCCTCATTAAGTATGTTTGGTTTTTCTGCCCTATCAGGAGAAAAGATGCTGGTCTTTTATCTTACAAAGACCATTTACCCGTCAATCAAGTGGTGGTTGGAGATATTAGTCGGCCAGGTTCTGATGCCAAGTTAACGGTGGGCCCTCTACGTTGCCATGGAGACCGTAAGTGTATATGAAAGATGTCCTTACTTTAATTTCCTTTCATTCTGCTTCTCAGAAAGCAGTCACTGCGTCCTAATCACCGAGGGAATTGACGGTATTAACAGACACCTATCCCTCTTGCAGAGGAGGGCGGATTGCAATAAATGAGTGAGTGACCAAAAAGAGAATGGTGGTTTAATCCTTTCATAATTCAGCTCAGAGGCAGAAAGTATTAGGAAAGAATTCCAGAAGACCAGTACTGGATTTACTTGTCACTCATCTATTTGTGTAAAATATATTTGTAATTTTCCCTCATTCGCACTCCGTGCACACTCCATGCATACCTAACTTAAGATGGAAGCATTGTCCCATGCACGCGGGCATGGCAGCCAGGTGTGGCAGCCAACTGTTCTGGCCCTCCTGCATGAAGCAGTGTTCCTGTGTTTCTGGCACACAGCTCCAGCTATCAAGGGTCAGTAGTCCAGAGTGTTCCTTCAGTACATAGTCTCTTCTTCTTTGTACTGAGATGTCACATTTGTCGTGTCAATTTCCTCCTCCGTACCTTATTTTGTTACTTGTTTCCAATATTCATTTGTCATGGCAATCTCCTCCTTCAATCCCGATTTTATTACTTGTTTCCAGTATTCCTCTTTACATATAATTAATGATCACATTGTTCTTTTGCTCTCAAATCCTCATTTTGCGTGCCAACAACGATTCTGCACAAAATCCAAGCTCCAATCATGCTCTCCAGACTTCCATTTTCTTATGAGCCCGAAGTTAAAACAACATTCATACTCACAGCAACATCTGGGAGATTTTACCAACATTGCAAGAGAAATGTATCATGACCAAGACAAATTGTGGTTTAATAAAGACCTTGAAGATTTGTTTATACATTATCTATATTAAAAGATATCATTAATATTTTTCAGAAAGGTTTTTAAAAATTACATATAGAGAATATATATGTTTGATTTTGTTCTTAAATATGGGCATTCATCTTTACTGCAGAGTCAGTTAGGTAACTTTAACTATTCAACTAAATATACAATGATATAAACAGAAATACAAACAGCAGCAGAGCAACATTTAACATCTGTGCTGCTGCTCAGTGTTGCTCTTAATGCCACTAACACTTCTATTTATATTGCAGCGAACTTGCTACTTTATAGAGATATAAGTAGCAGTATTATGGCTAAGTACATCACTGGAAACACATATGAAGTTAATATCAGTGCTGGTGAGAATCATTGATGTTAATAAAAGTTAAAGTCATTTTGCAAATCAAAATTGCCTTTTTAGTATGCATTTAAGCTTGAAGAAGGAAATTTAGATCTTCCATTTTCTGAGTTTTTAGTTTAAGCTTGCTTATATACAGATCTAATACAAGGCAAAGCTCATCTCTTCTTTTTCTGAAAATGAATTTTCTTTCTTTTTCTTTTTTGCCAAAATTATCCAATATTAAATTATGTGCTCAGCAGCATTAAGAACTTTAGCCCCTTTTTGTACCACTTTTCATCCTAAATTTAATACTCCTCATGTGCACGTTACATACACATATACACATCACTGTTCAGAATGTAAATTTGGACAGAAGATAACGCTTTCCCAAAATGAACAGTGCAGTTAAGACTGCAAGTTTCTAAGTTTGTTATGCTTTTTAATTGTATTTTAATTCATACTGATTTAGATTTTGATGACCGCCTTGCTGCTGCCTAGTTTGTAATTATTTTGTATTTGATTTGATTTATTTAAACATGATCATTTATTTTCTTTTTCTTTCTTTCTTTCTGGTATTTATTGTTAACCATCTAAAGATGGTTCTAAATTGCTATTGGGCAATTTAAAAATTCTAATAAATAAATACATTCTAAGGTGCATTCCGATGTTACAGCAGTGGATCAGTCATTGCCTCATAACCAACTGGGTGCTTAGTAACTGATTAACAAGATATATTGTTGCAGAATTTATCCAGATGTGTGTACAATTCGCAGACTATAGTGTACAAGCACAGGAACGGTCTCTGGTCTATCAGTGAATATAGTACTTTGAAGCCACAACATAATGCTGACCCCAAGATTCAATGTGTTGATGTTATTGACACATAAATTGTTAATGAAAAACAGCAGTGCTAAATAATTTATCATTTTGCTGTCTATATGTCCTTGAAGATTTTAATATAATAAAATTATTATGCCTGTGCTGATATTAAAAATTTTAATAATAGCTGTTACTGTTATTTCTATTTGTAGTAGCATTCATGGTAGAAACATTTATGTTTCAGTCCTGCAATTTTCTGACCTTGACAAAACCAATCCAAAGTTAAATTTGAAACATTAAATTTCACTTAAATGAAACATTAAATTTCACTTAAATGTTTTGATATAATATTTATTATTCAGTACTGCATTGTGCAACAAGCATAACTATTTTGTATATTTTTGCTTCAAGCCTTTTATTTCCTGAACCAAATTAAAAATATGTGGTTAGAAAATTATTTTTCCACCTCATCCATCTGCCCTTTGCTATAAATCAATAGCCTTTCTCCATATCATCACTGTTTGCTACACTGTATTTTATTATTTGTCTAAATTATTTTAATAATATTAACATATTATTAAAATAATATTACATTAATATTATTTGTCTAAAGGGATTGTAGTAGGGGTGAAATGAACTCAGAACAAATTATTAACTTCAAAACAGTTATTAAATACTGTAGAGTTCACATACTTCAGTTCTGTTGGAGTATAAATTAATATATTTTTTTAATTTTAAAATCATTAGCAATATATTTTCATTAAGACAATTCCTTATGTTTAATTTTCTTAAGTTTTAAAATTGAACAATGTACATTTGTTTAATGTTTCTGGGCCCTTAAGAATCTTTCTATTTTTTACATGGAAATTGAGGTGAGGGGATTGTGTCCTTTTCCGTTTCCTAGCTAGAAATGTGGGAAAGTTTTCCACAAATAATATTAATTACTATTTGTTATACATCATTCAATTTTGCTCATTTGCAATACAGGATCATTTTTTATTCTTTAATTATGCTCACCATATGAAGATTGTAAAAAGTATGTTTATTCTAGAAATTTATCTTATATATTAGTAAAGTCAGTTTAAAAGTGTATATGTTGGTATAAATTTAAACTAATATTGGAAATATTAATTCTGAAATAGAAAAAAAATAGCTGAAGTTTCCATTGATCTGCTCTTATATTTCAAATTGAATAATATTTATTTCTGTAGGAATGTTTGCCTCCCCCCAAGGTCAGTTACTTCATAATTAGTGACATGGTACACTTATCAGTTCATAGATAATTTTGAACTGGAAAGCATCTTATAATAAGATTACATGTAATCTAATAGCTGAACATTTAGAGTAGGTAATTCAAAGCAAAGTGTATTGCCCTTAATTAGATGTTATTGGGGAATTAATTGGCTATTTAATATATGATTGTATGAACTGCTTCTTAGGAGTCATCTCTGCAATTCAGAAGTCATTCCACACAATTATAGTACAACAAACTCACTGTTGGAATCAATATTTTTTGCTATGTTGTTTACTTCTAAGTCTTCTTTATTATCACAGCACAACATTTCTGTTGACATATCATCTAAAATATGCAATTTAGTTAAAGTAACATTGTTAACATTCCATAGATTTATGTCAAAGAGAGCACTTTTTTCTTAAATACAATCAAATTAATGTTTAATTAATTTCAAATTTTATTTTTAAAATTAATGTAAAATTAA
Organism: Acrochordus granulatus; assembly: GCA_032468055.1. Classification (NCBI taxonomy): domain Eukaryota; kingdom Metazoa; phylum Chordata; class Lepidosauria; order Squamata; family Acrochordidae; genus Acrochordus; species Acrochordus granulatus. The sequence goes on along the minus strand of JANHZU010006370.1, from coordinate 32,600 downwards.
ATGTTAAGTTGATTAATTTTGTCTATCCATTAAGTGTACAAAATACTGCAATCAGTGGCAAATGATATATGATAATACATATAATAACATACTCTTCCCTTCCATTTGAGAGAGATTTGAAAAATTCTGAACTCTTCTGGCCCTACTTAGACTTATCTACTTAGACTTAACTACAGAGTTTATTTGAAGGTATCATTACATTCAGCACGTGTTGATCCTGAGGTAATCATCAAGGCATGACTTTTGCTACACTGCTTATTTGTTGGAAAAAAAACAGTAATCTCACCTTTTCCTCATACACACAAAAAGGAAGAGCTTGGCTTTTTTTATGCGCTATATTGCCATGTATAAATAAAGAAAAGATTTATCTGTTAACAACTTCTGAATAAACCATAGATTAGCAACTTCTTCCATTGCTGGGTGCCATCACACAATCTATATGGTACTAAGGGTGCAAACTAAAATTGCTTATAGTTTTAGGAATGGCTAATTTGTCACAAAACTTTACCATTCTTGCTTGAAAGATATATACAGAAGAAGTCCCCCACTGACAAAGGTTTATGTGTCTGGTGCACGCAGGACAGTTTTCTCCCTTTTTTCTCCAAGGGCTATGTGTTTCCTTATTTGTTGCATTTGTCTATCCACTTCCTTATTTGTTGCATTTGTCTGTGAAGGAGCTCAAAAGACAGGAAATTAAGATTTTTCATGAATGCCCTTGCATTTCTAGAAAGATATGTACAACTGATATTTAAGACATGTAAAATTAATTTTTAAACCAGTTTTTACATGTCAATAGAACTGACACCAGCAATATTAGTTTTCCTCTTTTCATCATGTTTTTTAACATCTTGCTTACTTGCCAGAGCAATCCTTTCTCCCAAAAATACCTAATAGGCTGGGTGTCTTTGGGCCAGTCACTCTCTCACACCTCACCTTATTTCACAGAATTGTTGTTCAGAGAAAATAGTGGAAGGAAGGAGTATTAGGTATTTTCTCCATCTTATTTATTTTATTTATTGATTTGATTTCTATGCCATCGAAATCCGGAGACTCTCGGTGGCTAACAAAAAACAACCCTTAAAAACATTAATTAAAACATTAAAAAAAATTACATCTTGTGTTATTTATAAAAATAATAAAGAGAGAATAAAACAGTCTAAAAAGAAATGTAATGAGATTTTCTATTCAAAATTGCATGAAATTTCAGGTAAGGATAATGAATCTGAAAGCATTTTTAAAATAATGATTTTTATATTTTATATAATAATTTGGATGCACAGTATAATCCAAACACAGTATAATCCAAACACAGTATCCACACATCTTATGTGCTATGGTACTATAGGTACCACATTGCCAATCCAGAGATTTTAATGGAACCATCCACTTTCTAAAATACTTGAAATACACTCCTTAAAAGGTCTTATCTATTCACACACTGTTATTATTGAAAGTCAAGAGAATGATAAAAGATATATGAGGGACAATAAAATTGTTCAAGAGTGATGTAGGCATTCTTCCATTGAAAGACCATTTTATGTTACTTTCAGATTGCCCTGCAAAACTGAAATAATCCCCTATTGGTTTGTGGACATTAACATTTCTAATGTCAAATTTGTGTCATTCCATTATTTTGTATAGGTATTAGTCAGTCTTCCAGTGTATAGTGTCACCTTGCTGATAAATTATTACATTTACCATTTTGGAGAATGAGCATTCTCAGCATGTATATTCCCCTGATCCAGATATATAAGATTCTATAATATTGTTACTAGAGTCGATATAGGGCAAAATTAACATCTGCTGTGATACTGTGATTCCAGTGTCCATATCATTATCCTGTGATTTTTTTTTAGCAGATTAGCAGTTAAATAAGATGATGATACCCCCCGCAAAATCACTAAAAGATAAATGTTATTGTTCAGGAAGATAGTTCACAGATGTTATGTTCAAATAGTTTTAGCTAAATTATAGGTAAAATGTATGTGTGCCTCAAATGCCTGCTGTTGTTTTGGAAAGTTGAAGAGAAGTGGAGTTCATTACAACTCTTTCAGTAATATATTTCAGTAGCAAGCTGTTCTCTACAATAAGTTTAGAATCTTATCTATTCTTCTTTCTCCCAGCTAGACTATTAACTTATGCAATGGAGATTCAGGAGATTTAGACTGACAAAAAATAAATTCTGATTAATTATAATAGTGGAAAGATTATAAAGACTAATTCCAACAGAGCTTTTACACACTATGCTATTCAGTGCTATATTAAGCTTTTCTTAAATACAAAAAAAAAAAAAGACACAGGCTCCATCAAGTTGAGTTGCACTATTGGTGATTAGATAGATACAACCATTTGGATAACAATATAAAGATGGATTGCCCTTGCCTTCTTTCGCTTGCCATGAGCCAAATGATGCTTTGCATAAACCAGTGCTTTGCATAAAGTCTTGAATGTTTGGTTTTCTGGTTTACATTATATTACTTTTACATAGCATTTTATCTGAAGCCATGATTGGGATGTCTGATTCCATTAATTCAGAATAAAAACACTTTATCCAGAGCAAAGTGGTATCATGATATTGGATATAAAAACTTAAATATCAGTTAGCAAAACCCTTTCACCTTCTATAGTTGGGGTAGCTGTAAGAAATGACAATAATGATGATAAACTATATAATACTGTAACAACTTAGGTCAATGTCCTTTAAAAAAAAGTAAAGATAGAATAGGTAAAGAGTTACCTGTATTTTTCATTTCCAATGACCATCATGTTGCAAATATGTAGTTTTCAAGCAGTGTATGTCCTCTTAAGTTTCTTGCTACTTACGTAAGTGTTTTTTAATCCAATTTTCATAAGAGGTAAATTATAAGTCTCTGCAGTCATATTTTTACCTCTTGTGGATATAATCAGTAGTTACATAATTTCTGTTTTTATTTATAAACATGGAGACTCTGTAACCCTGAAAGATGTACCAAAATGATATGACTGCTACTTCCAGGAATCATCACTATCAGCTTATGAATGTATTTATGAAAATTGCAGGGCTTAGGCAAGACATTGAAGCTAGACTGAATACAGCAGAAAGATATATAGATGTTCTGAAATATGAATTAGGAAATGGATGGTCTAAACTTCTAGAATACTTAAGTCATTAATTGTCAAACTAGTTTTGTTACAGTATATACTCTAGGTATATAAAAACACAATTAACCAAAATATTACAGAAACTCCATATATATTGTCTCAAAATGTAACACACTGCATGGAGGAATGTGAAATATTTCCTCCCATCAACATCAGAGACTGGTAGACATTTACAAGAAACACTTCCTGGAAATTGTTTTTGCCAAAGTGGTTAATTCTAGGTATTAGAGTCAAAAATATGCTTACTGTTTACACAAAAAGAAATGGCATATCTTTTTTTAATTGAATAAATGATTGCAAAGTTAATTTTCCATAATATTTTTGTTCAATTGAATCACCTTTATCTTTATATACTGTTTAAATTAAGATAAAATATTGATCTATCCACATATATTTTAAAAAAAACTTTATAATTGCATATATAATGCACTTAATAATATATAATGCACTTAATAAGATGCACTAAATAAGATGAATGAAAGAGAACAGTATATGAAGATGCCATAGCATGTGTGTCAGTGTGTATATGTTGCATTTTAAACCTTTACTGGCTCTACATTTCCCATTTGGAACTATAAAATATTGGAGAGCAAAGGAGTTCATTAACATATAAATATTAGTATAAATAAAGCAAGTATACTATCTGTGGAAAAGAGGAAGAGAGACAGAGTGACTTGAAGAGAAGTCAATGTCTATGTGTATAATTGCTGCTATTGTCATTGTACTATTTTTAGATAAAAGTAAAGGTTTTCCCTCACAGTTGTGGATGACTCTAGGGGGCAGTGCTTATCTCTGTTTCCTAGCCAAAGAGCCAGCATTGTCCGAAGATACTTCCATGGTCATGTGGCTGGCATGACTATACATCAAGGCACACAGAACGCTGTTTCCTTTCCCACCAAAGGGAAAGATATTTATCTGTTTGCATTTTTACATGCTTTTGAACTTCTAGGTTGGCAGGAGCTTGGACAGGAACAGGAGTTCACCCCATTACATGGTACTTGGGTCTTGAACTCAACAACCACTTTCCTGCTCACAAACCCAGCATCTTTACCTTTTGGCCACCACGTGCCCTCTATTTTTTTTATCTGTCTATCTGTCTGTCTGTCTGTGCATACATACATATATACATACTGTGCCATGCAAAAGTCTTAGGCCACCATTAGATTTGTTGTTTTGCAATGGTATAATGTCCATATATAATTATGTTTCAGTCTTTTTATTAGAATACAATCAGAAAATACAGGAAATTTATGTGTAATATGCCACAACAGGCAGAAAAAACAGCTTCCATTGGCTAAAGTAACAATAAGCTATCAAACATCACTAAGTGGATTACATGAGGCCATGACAAAACTTTAATTGACATGGAACATGAGAATAGTATGAATTGTTGCTAATTCACTAAAACCTAATGTGAAATGAATAACCTTTTCTTTTTAATTTCTTTCTAATTGCAGTGTAGGTATTAAAAGAACTATGAAAGTTTTCAAAATAAAATTTGACTTAGTCATAGTGTTTTGATGTAAAAGGAAAGCTCAAAGCAATATTCAGTATGTACATTTCTCTTTTATATTTTTATGAGAAGTCCATTGATTAAATAAGCAAGTTTAATGAGGCTATTTTCTGCATAGACACATATAGGATAGTGCTCTAAGTATTATCTTCTATGCATGTGCACAAACATTTAAATTCTATCCATCTTTTGAATTAATCAGTTGAATCGATGTGAATATTCAAAAAATTGTCCAGACTAGCTAATGTAACAGTTGCCAATATGATTTACGTGCTCTGAAAGCTACATGTTTTATTGTTAATTTAGAACAAAATAATTGAAATCTATATAACTCATGACATTTTTTCTCAATTTACTTTTAAAAACTTTTATCATTTTTAATATCCAGAGGAAATCTTTCTACATTTATAAAGATAATCTACTAATGCATAACATTTAATTGTTCACATAATATAAACTGTAATAATTAAAACATTTTTTCAGTGAACATTGATTAATTTACAGTTAATATGGTTAGTTTTGGATAGAAAAGATGAGAGAGACTAGGCTTAGTCATGAATGTTAATAATTGACTTGGACCATTCTCCAAGGAACTTGTAGCCTCAGTTATAATTGATAAAGGAATCTATAAACCACCTTAAACAAAGTGTGATAATAATGATTAATTATTGATTAACTGATTTTTTCCATACCTTGTATTATGTCCTTGGTGTGTATTTGTATGGAATAGTTAGTTTAATGTGCTGTTAACGCTACATCTTAAAAATATATGTAATTGGAATAATAAAATCAATTTATTTATTACTGTTAGATTACTCTGAACAACTGATCCTTTGTTATGGGTGAAATTATTCAGATGGTGTCCATTTGATACTATCATAGGAACAGCTTTATGAGTTAATAAAAAGTAAAATTGGGCTAGGAAACAGATTTCAAACTATGCTGAAAGGCAGGTTTATATACAAAGATGACTACAGTGGTGCCTCACAAGACGAGATTAATCCGTTCCGGAAGAACGCTCTTAGTGCAAAATTCTCGTAAAGCGAAAC
>JANHZU010006370.1:7849-20654 GCA_032468055.1 Acrochordus granulatus | reverse complement strand
TTATCATTCCAATCCCCTATGATGAAAAGGACATTTTTTTTTGGTGTGAGCTCTAGAAGGTGTTGTTCATAGAACTAGTCAACTTCAGCCTCTTCAGCATCAGTGGTTGGGGCATAGACTTGGATTACTGTGATGTAGAAGGGTTTGCCTTGGATTTGAACCAAGATCATTCTGTCGTTTTTGAGATTGTATCCCAGTACAGTTTTTCCTGCTCTTTTATTGACTGTGAGAACTACTCCATTTCTTCTTAGGGATTCTTGCCCTCAATAGTAGATATGGTGGTCATCTTAATTAAATTTGCCCATTCCCATTTTACTGACATATAAATCACTGAGGTGACCCAAACTAAATAAATTTTGTAATGGTTTGTATCTATACCAGTTTCAAAACCATAGCAAAAAGTTTGAAGAAAAAGTGGGCAAATATAAAACATAGGTATATACTTATTTTTAAGCTCTGGTGGTTTTATGTTTTTTCTTAATATCTATTTTGAGTAATCCATGGAACTTGACTAAGAACAAACAGGAGCCCAGTGTTTTATCCTTGTACTCAGATCATGATGTTTATATTGTTAGAAGAAATTTCATTGATATAACGAAATATATTATATTACATTGCCATGCAATAGGATGGGGTCTTGCTGTTCCACCTCAGCTTCTGCCTACTGAACACTTCAAAAGAATGCAAATGCAGGTAGATGAATGGATACCTCTTTTGGAGGAAGCCAACCAGCAGTGAGGGGAGCAGGATGTCGGCGCTGGCCCTGCCTGAGTTCTAGGGTAGAGAAGGAGCCGCAGAGGAAGCCCGCAGATGTGAACACTGCCAGTCAGTTCAGGGGGGCAGGGTTTAATGTTTAAAATGTTTTTAAAAAATGTTAAAAATGTTAAAATGTTGATTGTGAGCCGCCAAGAGTCCATTAGGAGATAAGTGGCATATAAATATGATAAATAAATAAAATAAATAAAAGCTTTCATAAAATACAAAAAAGCTAAGTATAATAATGTGAATCTCTTCTTGATACACAAGCACATACAAACTTGTATGTTTCTAATTACATGTAATTACATTTTCAGCTATTGATTTGTCTACAGAAAATGGAATTTTCATTTTGTAATCCTAAAGAAGACTTTTCTTGCTGCCAGATTTGCAGCCACTTGGAATAAGGCAATTATGTTTCTTCTCACTGTTAGCATTTCAGATGGGAGAAATTAAGATCACAGTAATCTTAAACAAGCTTGTAAAGATTTAGTGAATGAAAGTGGTGGAAGTACCTTTAGTGTTAAAGAAGGAATAAATACTTTTGCCCCATGGGAATAAATTTCTTCATCTGTTTTTATCTTCTGGATTTATCTTTAGGAAGTTAGAATTTCAAATCACTCAATCTCCTATGAATTTCATTGGGTCCTTTGTAAAAAAAAATCAGTTGTTTTATTGGATATAAAGATGAAGATGACTGTGGGCTTGCAGCAGGTATGTTTAGGCAAGCCATTTCCATGTGACATTCAACATAGTAGTGCTGAGCAGTTTCTTTGCTCACTAAATCATATATTATTGAAAAGCTGGTCATTCAGTTGTTTACAGCAGGAAGCCTTATTGTTTATTTCAATGTTTCCTTGTAAGCTGGAAGCCTGCACAATCAGGTTTCCAGGTCATACATAAGTGTTCCCTCTGCAGAAAGTCATTCTTAATCCATGGAGACAGGCTTTTAAGTCAGGTTTCCAATGCAGGGTGAAGTTGAGAGGTTTGCTTAGTGAAATTAACATGAGAATCTCTTGTCCAAACAAAGTTAATATCTGACTATCCTAGAAATTTAACTAAGATGCTTTTTATATTCTCTCCTGAATCCTGAAAACCAAAACATTTCTCATGTATGTTTTTTAGATTTAATATGGTCACATTCATCAAACTTATTAGGAAGGAACATGCTTTCACATCAAAATAACCAATACATTTTTCAAAATCTATGCAGATTACCAAAAACATGTTAATATGCATATAGATAGTAAGTACAAAACATCAGCATTTATACATGACCTTTAAATCCTATAAGGTATCTTGCTACCCTCTAGTGGAATTTTGCTGACACCAAAATATTGATCTTAGTAACAGGAAAGCATTTTTTGCAACAGCATTGCAAAATTTTTGACTGTGTTAATTAAAACAAATTGGAATCACTTCAGCTCAGCAGATATCATTTCCTAAATTGTTTCCCGGACAATTCAGTTAAAATCTCTTGAAAAATTACCTTGATTTTTTCTATTTCTTTTCTTTTAGCTTTTCCAGCTCTTTTTTTTCACCCTTCAGTTTTGAAGGATGCTGCAACTATAGTAAATGCAAGCTAGTTGCCAAGTGCCCATGTGTCATAAGTCATTTTTTTCATCAGTATTGTAACTCTGAACTGTCATTAAATGAATGGTCATAAGTCAAGAACTATCTGTATTGCCTGGTATTATTATGGAACTGGAGAAGGGGAGAACAACATCTTCTATCTGCAATTCTTGTATGCTTTCCCTGTACTTGTTCTGCTATTTTTAAAAACGGCTAAAGAGAAAATGAGATAGCTTAAAAGTGCATGTTTGTTGGAGGCATTTTAGGTAACTCTATTATCGTACATTTGCTGAATCTTATAAAAAACAACATATAAAACAAAACAAAAACATTTCGTGTCTAAAAAATGTCCTAACAACCCTTCACATTTTTGAAGCTATAAGGAAACAGCTTTTCTAATGTAACCTTTTCTTTCTAGTCTGAGCACTGACAACCTGGGGTCAAAAAGCTGAGAATTCAGCAGATCACCTTCTCAGTTGTGACCCCCTACGGTATGGAATATCTTGCCCACCAAGATAAGGAGAGTTAGCATTTTGCTTGCAATTCATCATCTTAATCTCATAGTGGACCTGGATGTATTACTGTATGTATTATGTTCTATTTTTATTTGTAAACTAACTTGAGTGACAAGAAGTCTGGAAATAGAAAATGGACTACTAAATAATTAAAATAAATATTATGCTCCTTTCATTAATATTGCAATGGATTCCAATAATCTGCAGAGGATCTAATCTGGGAAAGCTCTCATAGAATTAACTACTAGGACGCCTAATCAGATCTTTGAATTTACATGGATAAGTCAAGAGGAGGAGAAGATTTGGAGACATTTAAGATGTAAAAAGGATATACAAGCATCTGGAAGGTAACAGATAACTATATTATTTCTTAAATCATATTTTAGTCATTTAAATTTGATTTAAGAATCTAACAATCAACTTTCTGAAAGACTAAAGGGAATACCTTCAGCAAATAGAACTTATTTTCTCTATTGTGCTAAGTAATGAGGGATGGGTGTAATTTACACATATAAATCCCTTCAAATAGATTCAAATAAAATTGTGGAAAGTGTTATTTACTACTAATACCACACACTAAACAATTTCTATCTTTGTAATTAAAAAAACAGTTCTTAAATTGAATGACACATAATTTTATACACAAATCAGTTTGTACATATAATACACACAAGTTGGCATCTGTAATTCAGTCGCATTTCCTATATTATTACACTAATGAAACGATAAATTAATATAGGTTAGAGTATAAACAAGTCAGAAATTGCCTTGATTACTATATGTTTTTTATTTTAAAGTTAACTTCAGGATATGATTGGAAAAAATAGGGAATGATTTCTCTATTCATGCTATTATATTTTATCTGACTATAGGAGAAGATTCTTGAAAACCAAGTTTGAACTGATTCCCCACATATTGCCGATCAATAAAATAATGAGAAAAAGTATGTGCATTTTAGTATCATGTTGGCAATATGCTATCCTTTCTCTACCACTCTAATGCAACTTATAGCTGAGTTTGAAATTATTATATATTGAAATATGTTGACAGATTCAGATACAGATACTTTATTGGCCAAGCATGGTTGGACACAGAAGGAATTTGATCCTGTGTCTAACCATGTTTGGCCAATAAAGTATCTGAATCTATAAACATATTTCAATATATAAAATATGTTGAGAATCATATGTTTAGAAATATGTTTAGACTCATAAAATGTAAGGCTGGAAGAGATATTGGCTATCTGGCCCAACCCCTGCCAAATGCAGGAATTAATTACCACAGGATTTCTGAAACATGATAATCCACAGGCCTACCATTTTCTCCCAAAGTGCTGTATTTCATTACTGAGAAGCACTGTTAGGAATTTACAGCTTCTGACTGATGTCAGGCATTTGATGTAGGCCTGGTCAGGAAACGACTCTGCAAAAAATGCATGAATACTTTATTAAGATAGGTCATAATGACAGAATCCTGAGAACCTGACATTCCCCCTTCCATCCCTCTTATACCAAAGAAAGTCAAGGAGAGGCAGTCTTACATTTCATACTATCTCACACTATTCTCTCAGCCTTAATTCATGTTTTGCTAATAGTTTAGCATTCCTTTTTCAAGGTCAATTCTGCAGTTGTCTACAGGAAAATATCCCATTCTGGAGGCAGTATTTTTCCCATCCAATTTCTACCCAGGCCAGTTTAATCCAAACATGTTGGAAGTGGTCTGGAAACTTTCCAGAAGAAGTAAATTGGAACACAGTTCACAGTACTCCAGATATGGTCTAGCCTTGAACGATTTTTCTGTTCTGGATAATTTACTTCCAGAAAACCTATGGACTATCCTTGGAATGGCTGTTTCATCATGATCCAAAGAAAATGGAAAAATTCAGGAATAGAAATTTTTTATGTTCTTATTTACAATAATTTCAGAGTTTCTATTCTGTTAGTCTACTTTTCTAGTTCTTTCATTCTTTCTCTTTGGTAAAGCATTCTGGAATCTGGAATCTAAAAGTAATCTACAACTAGATTTGTACTATTTGAATAAGGGAAGACATATTGACAAGGCAGGATGAATACATTTTTCTCCTCTTGTTCAAATAAAAGATAAGGTGTTTTATAGGCTTTGTTGTTATTGTTGTTCAGTAGCTTAGTCATATCCAACTCCTTGGACTGTCGCATGCCAGGCCTCTCTGTCCTGTACTGCCTCCTGGAGTCTGCCCAAATCCACTCCCATCATGTCTATAATGCTATCTAACCAGCTCATCCTCTGCCATCACCAAAAAAGGCCTTCAATCTTTCCCAGCATCATGGTCTCTTCTCATTATGTGGCCAAAGTATTTATGCTTTAGCTTCAGTATCTGTGCTTCCAATGAACAGTTAGGGTTGATTCCTTTAGGATTAACTGGTTTGATCTCCTTGCAGTCCAAGGGGCTGTCAAGAACCTTCTCCAGCACCACAATTTAAAAGAATCAATTCTTCGGCACTCAGCCTTCTTTATGGTCCAACTCTCACAGCCATACATTCCTATTGGGAAAACCATAGCTTCGACAATACAGACCTTTGTAAACAAGGTGATGTCTCTGCTTCATAATACGCTGTCTAGGTTTGCAATAGCTTTCCCTCCAAGGAGCAGGCGTCTTTTAATTTCATGGCTGCAATCACCATCTACATTGATCATAGAACTCAAGAAAATAAAATCAGTCATGTCTTCCATTTCTTCCTTCTATTTGCCAGGAAGTGATGGGACTGGATGCTATGACCTTTTTTTAAATGTTAAGTTACAAACCAGCTTTTGCACTCTCCTTTTTCATCCTGATTAACAGGTTGTTTAGTTTCTCTTCACTTTCTGCCATTAGAGTGTCATTTACATATCTGAGGTTGTTGATATTACTCCCGGTAATCTTAATTCTGGCTTGTGATTCATCCAGCCCAGCATTTCACATGATTTACTATCTTATAAAATTTTCCCAGAGGATTATCTTGTTTTAGATGTTCATACTATTAGATAATCCCTCTTACTTCTCTTGCTTGCTTTGGAACCTACTTCTCTTTCTTGCTTTGGAACCAACTTTCTTATTGGATAAAGGAATCAATTTAATTCCAGAAGACTTCTTCTTCTTCTTTCAGCTGCTCCCATCAGGGATCACCACAGCAAATATTTCATTTCCATCTTCCTCGGTCTTCAACATCCTCCTCAGTCACACCAACCTCCTGCATATCCTCTCTCACAGCATCCATGAACCTCCTCTTAGGCTTTCCTCTTCTCCTTCTGCCCAGTAACTCCATCCTCAACTAACTCTTCCCAATGTACTCTTCATCCTTCTGCAACACATGCCCAAACCATCTAAGTCTTGCTTCTCTCACTTCACCACCAAACCTTCCTACCTGTGCTGTCCCTCTAATATACTCATTTCTAAGTATATATAGAATGTATACTTAGTATACTCTGAATGTATACTCTGCTACCTCTACCTCTACCTCTTGTCTTTTTGTCAGGACCACTGTCTCCAGGTTGTACAGCATTGCTGGTCTCACCACCATTTTGTAGATCTTCTGTTTCACTCTTGCAGATACCTTTCTATCACAGATCACTCTTCTCCATCCACTCCATCCTGCCTGCACTCTCTTCTTCATTTCGTTATCACATTTCCCATTACTTTGGACAGTCAACCCTAGGTATTTAAAGTTATCCATCTTTGCCACCTCTAGCCTTTGCAACCTTTCACCATCCTCTCCCTCATTTATGCACATGTACTTTGTCTTGCTCCTACTGACTTTCATTCTCTTTCTCTCCAGTCTGTACCTCCATTTCTTCAGATTCATCTCAGTCCATTCCCTACTTTCAGTGCAGTTCACAATGTCGTCTGCAAACATCATATTCCATGGAGACTCCTGCCTGACCTCATCTGTCAACCTGTCCATCACCATTGTAAACAGGAAGGGGCTGAGGGGTGATTCTTGGTGCTAATCCACCTTAACTTTAAACCAGTCTGTCATTCCTACCACACACCTCCCTGCTGTCACACTGTCTTCATACATATCCTGTACCAAACTCACATACTTTTCCACTACTCCAGACTTCATCTACCACAGCTCCTCTTTGGCACTGTATCATATGCTTTCTCCAAATCCACGAACACACAGTGTAGTTCTTTCTGGCCTTCCCTATATTTCTCCTGCAGCACTCTTAGTGCAAACATTGCATCAGTAGTACTCTTTCTTGGCATAAATCCATATTACTGTTCACTGATTGTCACCTCTCCTCATGGTGTGGCTCATCAACTTTATGCCTCTATAGTTGCTGCAGTTTGGTGCATTCCCCTTGTTCTTAAAAATTGGAACAAGTACACTTCTTCTCCACTCCACAGGCATTTTCTCGCTTTCCAGAATCTTGTTAAACAATCTGGTTAGCAGCTCCCCTATCATCTCTCCTAAACAGTTCCATGCCTCTACTGGTATATCATCTGAGCCAACTGCCTTTCCATTTTTCATCCTCTTCAGAGCCCACTCACCTTGTCCTTACTTATTTCCCATACATCCCAGTTCAGTATGTCTGCCTCATCTAACCTCTCTCTCTCTCTCTAATTTTCTACATTCATCAGTTCATCAAAGTAGTCTTTCCACCTAATCTAAAACACTCTCTTGGTTTGTCAGCACATTTCCGTCTGCATCTTTTACCACCCTAATTTGCAGCACATCCCTCTCCACTCTATCTCTCTGTCTGACCAGTTGATACAAGTGGCTGGGTTAATTTAATTCCAGAAGACAACAGACTATATTTCTAGGAATCTCATCTTTTCTCAGTTCTCCTTGGATTTGGCTTCAAATCAAAGAGATTCTTTTCAATTATTATCTCATGCTTTTAAAAAATAGTAGTTCTAGTCTTCAAGTTTCTTTAGCCATTTTCAACAGATTCAAAACACATTTGCTTATTTCCCTGAACTACTTACACAAAATATGTAAAATATGAGAAAAGTCACAACTGAATATACAAAAAGTAGACCCAATCATATTCTGTAATACATTTAATCTCCAAATTATTTGTAACGTAGGATATCTACCAAACTTGATAAAAGAAAACAAAGACTCAGAGATGCAGAGTTCCTCTGACCTTTGTAACTTTTATTAGATCTTATTATTTCAGGTTGTAGTGCTTGCTGGTCCTATGTAATGAGATTTAACAAGATTGAAGAAGGATAGATCAGTTTTCAAGGATTATAGATGCTCATGTTTATGACTGACAAGGTACAGCAATCAAGCTTAGGTTCATGGTCCATTTTCTCAGATAACTATTTATGAAAATCGATGATGTTTATGATTAACTTTCTGCATTTCCTCTAAAGAGATGAGAAGGAAGGAGTTAAAAACAGTTATGGACTATATGATTCATCTGTTTTGTCATATAGTGTCAAAACATGGCAATTCTGAAAACTCTTGGCAGGAAGACAACTGCATTTCCAAACTACAGTCGCCGATAGCATTCTTAAGATTTAAGATATCTTAAATATTAAGAACTATTTATTTCTGTGAATTGTCTTCCATAGAGATCAAAATGTAGAATAGATTTAAATAAAATAAATTAGATGTACTTTGCTTAAGTTAAATAAAATTCCATGTAATTAAAATAGCTAATGATATTAGCTAATTTATTGTGGTCTGATAGACCTGGAGTTGAGCTTGATAGTATTTACAAGCAAAAGCAGTCCAGTGTTAAATATATGAAGATGTGTGTGATAAGCATTTATCTGACTGTCTTTAATTATATTAAAGTATTAAGATTACAAAGATATTTTCTTTAAAAACATTGTTCATTTGTTATCTACTCAATTAGTAGTGGCTATTCAAAGTTTTTAATTAAAAAAGTGAACACTGAATTAGGGATATTATATATGCCTAGCATTAGCATCTACTTTGTTTTTGTTTCTCCCATCATCCTATCCCTGTTATGTTTATTTATTGTGTTTTTTATCCATTACTGCTTCCAGTAGATTCTTCCAAATTGAGTGGATCCCCCCAAAACCCATTCTTTGTCAATCCAAAAAATAATTTGTGTATAAAGAAGATGTTTTGTTTTTATATCTTAAAACAAACCCTGAAATGTGAATGTTACGAATTTATTTGTCTATCTTATAAATTAGGGCTGTAACATCTATTTAAAATTCATATAATGTAGGAAATCGATATTCTGCTGATAAAAGGTTATTTTCATATTAATTCCAGTACATATCCATCATTAAAACTTCAGGGACATAACATTCTACCTGTTCTAAGACAGACAATATTGAGATATCTTAAAGTCATGACTGATAAAAATGTATCTGATGTCCATCATGAGGAGCACTGCAAATGTTTCCATATCATTGAATCCAGTTGTCCATTTTACTGATAAATGATTGCCAAATTCTAGTAAATGTTAATTCTCTGATACTTATTGTAGCTAGGATTCATGTATTATATAATTACTCAAAACTTGGCTTCCTTCCAGATTGATAATTACATCGCATATAATTATGCATATACGCAGCTACATCTGTTCCCTCTCTCGATTTCTCTTCCTTTCTCTCTTTGTATCTAAATACCTTTCTCTCTTTGTATCTAATACCTTTGTATCTAAATATTCCTTTCTCTCTTTGTATCTAAATATTCTAATAATAAATATTATTAGAAATAATATTTCTTCAGTGAAGCTTTTAGTTCTTACTCTTTAGCGCCATCAATATTGCATCTATTTACTTAAATTTGTCCTTTGTGATTCTTGCTTCTATATTTTGTTTCACAACTACATTTTTCTCACTCTTTCCATGCAAACACCCCTATTTTTATATATAAAGTCTTCAGTTTAATAATAAAACGTTTACCCTTTTGTAAATATTATTGGATAAAATATCATACATATGGATAGTTTAAATTGAATATGTAAATAAACTTTATTTATACATGGAAACAGCAGCATGCATTCCTATAAATATATGAACTATACCATCAGATAAAAGTTATGAATACAAATGCCACCAGAGTTAACCAACAAGCACTAATTCCAATTATATAAAATCAAAGAATCCCAGTCTTGACCAACCTATTTTACTCGCATAATTCCTATTTAACTGTCATTGAACAGCTTGTAGTAAAGAAAAAGCATATGATTGTAGTATGGTAGATTATAAATTCTGCAGTTTGTAACAGCTGCACTTTTGGTGGCCCTTTTGCTCCACTATCATAATGATAGTGTTTCATAGACATGGGGGAGGATAGTCATAATGTACTTGTTCCTTAGCAAAATCTCTCACAATATTCTTTTGAATAAAATGGAAAAAAATGATCTGGATAATATTATTTTTAGATGGACCCATAATTGGCTGAATGAATTCAACTAAGTAATTTTAGTTAATGGTTTTATTTCATCTTGAAGGGAAATACCAGATGAAATGCCAAAGGGGTTGGTCAAGGCCCTGTACTGTTTAACATTTTTATCAATGACTTGGATGTGGAAATGAGGGGATGTTTACCAGATTTGTTTATGACACAAAGTAGGGAGGGATAGCTTATACTTAGAAGAGCATAGAAGATTCAAAACAACCTAAACAAGTAGGCTAAAATGAATAAGTTTGAATTTAACAAAAATAAAATTCTGTAGTAGGATAACGTCAAACCCCACATCAATTGGCTAAGCTCAAGGAAGCAAGATTTCAGTGACATGTCTTTTATGCTAAATCAATAAATACAGTATCCTAGAAACTGCGGGTGGAATACCCAGGCTTTATGTATAGTAAATTCCTTAAAGCTATGATTCTTTAAATTATTTAAAATGCTTCTTCCCACATTTCTTGAAACCTGAGCTGACTTGACTTGACTAATATAATCTCCTTTCCATTGTTTTTTCAGTCTCACCACAATGCCTCATGGATTGGAAATGTGAAAGGCATAAATATAGAATGTAGTCATACTAGTACATGTGAAAGGAATCTGGGTGGTCTTTCTCAAGCACAATTTAAAATCAATGTGATACAGCTGCTACAGAGACAAATGCTATCATGAGTTCTACTAAGAGGACCACAGAGCCTATCATGGGAAATTATTGTTCCACCGTATGCTGCCCTAATCAGACTCTACTTGGCTTCACCACAGTTCCAAAATAATAGTGATAAACTGAAATGAGTACAGAAGCAAACTGCTAAGATAGTGAGAAATGTTTGGAAAGCAAACACTCTTAAGAACTGTTAAAAGATAGGGCAAGTTTAGCCTAAGAAAACTGAATATGCATCCAAATACTCAAAAGGCTCTTATATAGAAAAAGAGATGAAATTATTTTCTATTGCCCCAAAGGGCTAGACCAAAACAAATAGATAAGATTGGAAGAAAGTAAATTCAGAGTAGATATCATAAAGAACTGTGTAAGCTGTCAGCCAATAGAACATCTGTTACAAATTACCCAATTCAAGTTTCAAAATTACTAGTGTATTCCTTAGGATTATAAAACCTAAGGATTTTGTGCAACAATAATCAATATTATTCTGTGAAAGTTTGTTACTTTCTGAGAAAATGTTACTCATATAGTTCTCTCATTATTTTTCTAATTCCCCACTGAGATACATTTGCAAGACACCTAACCTACTTATGCTTAGGAAAAGATGGCTGAGGTTTAGTAGCATGTAGTTCTAATCAGTGAAGTAGGCTGGTTATTTAAGATGGGATTGAATTCATTCAGGAAATCATTCACATACTTTCAACTGAAATACATACTTCAGGATTTTTTTAAAAGCAACTGGACTTTAACTACAAGATGCTATTGGAGAAGTTTCATTTTCTATCTGGAAGGCTTTCTCAATCCATGTAAAAAGAAAAGGTTCATTCTGTTTAAACTCGTATCACTGTTTAAACTGGCTGTGTGTAAATTTGATATGTATTCTCATCCTTCTCCCACCCCCTTTTTAGAAACAGACATATTTATTGACCATGCCTTTTCTTTTTTCCATGAATTGAGAAAGCCTTTTGGACAGAAGATTAAATGTCTCCAATAACATCTTGTAATTAAAGTCCAGTTGCTTTTTAAGAAACTTTGAACATTTTTGCAATTTTTGCTATAGATCATGATCTGGATTAATGAGAATATTCACAGACATACTTCAGGATATTATGCCTTAATTTCAGTACACAAAGAAAAGGGCACAATGTGCATAAAGTCACCAAATTCATTCATGCACCTAGACTCAGATATTCATCTCTTCTCCTGCTATGAATTAGTCAAGTTTTTTAGCTCATCTCATCTGTGGGGCACAGTTTGGATCATTCCCCCAACTTTGCCCTTCTGGAATGCATCCATTCCAAATTCCTTAGGACAGTATTTGTGCTGTCTCTAATGCATCTTTACATCTTCAATCAGCTATGATGAAAATAGAGACCAGAGACAGGCTTTTAATTATCTAGTGTTTGAAATTTGTTCATCTTTTCTTTCCTCCCATCCCTACCCCAATGCTGTCAGATAATTATTAGTCATACTGAATGACTTCCCTTGCAAACAAATTATAAATACATGATCATTTTCCACAAGAAGTGCTAAAAAGAAGACATGGTCAGAACACATCACTTATTAAATAACATATTATGGATGTGAATGCCAAACTGATCTAGGCAGAGCTCCTAAATTTCCACTGGACCAGCATCCACAGTCCAGTAAGATATACCTGAGGAGGGGTCTTACCCAGTTATCTGAGAACAGAACAATACTGTTTGACTTGAGGAAGTAGACTGCAATACTGTCAGGCCAACTTCCTGTCAATTGGATCGTTGTCCCTCCTGATTGGTGAAAGATGGATGCAGGCAGTGATTAATTCTTCACTGCAGAAGGAAATATTTCTGGATCCTTTCAGAAGGCCATGGTATTTTTGTTGTTCAGTCACTCAGTCATATCTGACTTCCCACAACCCCATGGATGAAGCATGCCAGGCCTTGCTGTCCTTCACTGTTTCC
>JANHZU010006369.1:368813-379681 GCA_032468055.1 Acrochordus granulatus | reverse complement strand
AGTGAGAATGTCTGGCCTAAAATCACGCAAACAGCTTTCATGCTGAAGGCAGGACTAGAACTCACAGTCTCCTGGTTTCTGGACCAGCAACTTAACAACTGGCTCTTTTTAAAAATTGCCAAGTTGAGAAGCATTGCTTGAAATCAGCAAAAAAATCTCACTGAATCCATTTCACTGCTGCAGGAACTTATTGGACTATGGTGGGTCAATTTTTTGAGAAACATTGGTTTAGAAGAAGAATCAACAAGGAAGTGAAATAAAAGAAGCGTCACAAGCTTGTGTTAAAATTATCCATATCAGGAACATTTAGTAGCACAGATGTAGAGAACCTGCAGAGATGATGAATTGGTTGTTAGGTGGCAACACTCCTTTGTACAGAGGAAACAGCAGGGATAGTAATAATGAGAGGATTTAAACCTTGAGGTGGCATTTGGACAAACAGATAATGCCTACTTAGCTAACAAATTAGGTTGTGTGTTTTCATCCATTCTGCTTAAAATAATTGCTGAAAAGATTTGCAAAGATACAGTAGAAAATCAGGGTTTATGCACAGACATTTTGGCACCTCGTTGCTTGTTATAAATCAATGTGATCCTCTCTAGGTGAACTCAGAAATAAGTTATATGCTTAGAGAAGCAGACTGCTAATAAGTGTGTAGGGGATTATGGTCTAAATCTAAGTAGCCATGTAATCTGTAATTTGCTCTTCTCATCTACCTAAAATCAACTGTCTTCAATATATTTCTGTCTATAGTGATGACGTGAGGTCTGCTAATATAATTGCAGATGAAAATGATGTGGAGTGCCTTGTTATTGATAGAGAGTAAGTATTACCTTCCTATCTTGCTGTCTTCTTTCCAGCAGCTTTTCATATTCCCTTATAGTTAAGAATGCAGTTTTTCTGCGTTCCCTTCGCTTCTTTTTCCTTGCCCAAATTTGGGGGGAGGTGGAAATTAAGGGGAGGATAGCATAACAGCTGGGTGAAAGCTTCAACATGGAAGAGTGAAATGACCCGCAAAGAGAAGAAAAAGCATTAGATTAGCAACCGCCACTCTACTCTGCATTGCAACATGATATTGTAAGACTTTGCAGTTGTTTGTGTTTACAGTAGTTTCTATTTTGTCCTGACGCTGCAAAAACCATGTGGTGTGCATGGTGGAATTTTGTTTGCCAAGGTCTGCATCTGTTAGGAAGGGGGGAAATTATGTAATTAGCTCATGGCTGATGCTAATATATCTTCTAACCTCATAAATATATTGTTGGGATACTTCATAGGATTTTATGAAAAAAAAGGAACACCCAGGTCCCATTTGGATCGCTGAAATTTTAATTATTGCGAAGTGGCATGCTGTGAGTGCTTAATTAGTGAATAAAGAAAATGTAGAAAATCTCCGAAGTACTGAAGACTGAAATATTTCAGCTAGAGCAAAAAAAGAAAACAGAGGCAATTTGGTATAGTGGTTAAGGCACCAGGCTAGGAAGTAGGCAACCACAGATCCTAGTCCTGGTATAGGCACAATGCTGAGAGAGGGTTGGGTAACCAACCCTCTCTCAGCACTAGAAAGAAGGCAGTGACAAGCTACTTTTGAAAACCAGGCAAAGACTTTTCCAGGCAGTCACCAGAAGTCAACGCTGGCTAATAGTAGTAGTAGTAGAAGAGAAGAAGGGGAAGGGAGGGGGAAGAAGAGGAGGAGGAGGAGGAGGAAGAAGACTTAGTTATTTTAGGAAAGGTTTATTACAATAGGGACAGAATGGTTACTGTTTACTGCATCTCTGTTTACATAGATTGTAGCTTTAACATCTCTAACTTGCACATCTTAATTGACTTTTTAATTTAGTGACTCCTGCATATAGTGAGACTAGATAGCAGTCAGTTGCTTTGTGAATTTTTAAAGGCAAAAGGTTGTTCCTTCAAATATACAGGATAGACTGACATAACAGGAAATGTATCAATATGGAAGTTATATTCCAGTGAGCATCAAGCCATATTAATAAAATGGATGTGAAAAACAGTGTGCATTCAAAATTGAACTGTATCCCTAGCACTGTTTCAGTACTGTGCAATACTTTAAAACATTACTCAGCATTTCAGTAGATGTTGCATCCGAGATGAGTTGAATGGTGTTTCTGTACTTTTGTACTTTTTCTGTATTGTTTTAGCAAGGCTGCAGTTG
Source organism: Acrochordus granulatus (assembly GCA_032468055.1). NCBI lineage: Eukaryota > Metazoa > Chordata > Lepidosauria > Squamata > Acrochordidae > Acrochordus > Acrochordus granulatus. Next base: position 377,508 of record JANHZU010006369.1, on the reverse strand, counting down.
AACTTTGTTAGCATTTATTAAGTTTTTCAGTTTAATATTATTGTCGATGGTATGTTTTCCTGGGAATCTTATTCTTTACGTACAACTGGGGAAAATATCTAAACTAAATTCACTGTCAGCCATTTAGTTTTTCTCAAGCTTTCTGATTTTTTTGCAATCTGAGCAGAGAACAAATGATGAGGACTGGCAGGCTGTATTATACAGTTGTTGATCTGAGTTCAGTTATGTAGATCCCAAGTTGGTTGGGTCTGTAACAGAGTGATAATTGCCTGCAATCTTATTCAGCCTTTGAAAGGTACACTCAGAGTTTTCAGAGAATTATTTTTTTGCAACAGTGCGCAATCACTGCTGTGGTGATTTTCTTTTCTATCATGACATCAGAAAGGTCAACTCTGGATATTTTTCTTTTTATTCATTGCACTATACAGTAGTAGCTGCTGATGTTACCATTATATATAACTGTTTTTAGAATTGTGCCTTGGCACAAGTCATGCTAAGTTTGTTTGGCTTTGACTGAGCATGTTGCATGAACAATTGTTGAGTCTTAGTCAACTAAGTATAGTTAAGCAAACCATGTCTAGGTAATGCATTAGCCCATCAAAGTGCTCAGTAATTTTATTTACTTATTGCTATCCAGCCTTTTATTATTTTATAAACAACTCAAGGTGACAAAGATATTTAAGATCCCTTCCTCTTCCTGTTTTCCATACAACAGCAATCCTGTGAGGTGAATTGGGATGAGAGAAAGTGACTGACCCAAGGTCACCCAGCTGGCTTTCATGGCTAGGGCAAGACTAGAACTTACAACCTCCTGGTTTCTAGTCTGTTACCTTCATCGCTAGACCAAACTGGCTCTAATTACAGTTCTCTTGATTGGCTTTCTCATCAGGGAAATATGCTAGACCATATTTTGCTTTATTGACTGGGAATTCTGGATGTTGCAGACGACCACACTTGTAGAGTACCAGGTTAGGGAAGTCCTTAGTCAATATGTTATAAAAAGGGGGACAGGTCAGATACATACCAAAGAAAAGCCCAAAATATGGCTAACTAAAATGCAAATATAAATATCACTCCATGTAGGAGGGGATGAGAAGGATTGGTGGACTATTTCCCAGCTTCCTTCAGTAGTTACCAAGCTGGCTAGGACATTTAACAACTGGAGGGCTTTAGGTTTTACTGTCCCTACTTCTGTATTTAACTGGAAAAAATACCAGCAGATATACAGTACTATAAATCAGCCTTCATCAACCCCTATTATCCACAGTCTGAATACCCATTGGCTGGGCTGGGTATTCGTATAGTTTCTAAGACTTTAAATCCCAATTTATCTAGAGAAAGCTGCTGCATGTTTTCTTCTACCAAACAGATATTTTTTGATTCACTTTTATTGTGTTTGCAGAACTTTTAATCAAACAGTTGGAACATTTGAAGAACTTCAAGCATATCTTGTGGGTTATGTAGCTACTTTGGCTCGAGATGATGAAAAAAGACATGCTCAGTAAGTCTTCCAACTGATTTCTGAAACTATAAGGAAGGTAATCTCACCAAGTCTGTGTCAGGTTCGATGGAATTGGAATATCAGACTTAAAATACACAAGGAATCACACCACTTCTGGTATTGCTAGTTTGGTAAACATTTTGGTCAACAATTTGAAGCTTATAAAAATCAAGCCTGCAAACATACATGGATTTTTTGTTTTAGCTAATAGCTAAGAACAATAGAAAATACAAGATTCAGGAATTTTGCTTTAATAAATATAAGATTGCTTCCAGATGTTTTCTGCCAGAACTATTCAGCAAGACACATTCCAACCCAGCTATGATTTCATATCTGAGCTGTGTTTCCATAGTGCATGTAAATGACAATTACTTGGCAATTTTTCAAGCTTCCAGCATCTTTTCCATAATTCAGCATCCTCACCTCACCTTCTGCTCTTTGCATAAATATGTTCAGTTTGGACATAGATGATAGGAAGCTTTAAGCATGGAGATCAAATGTTTTCTGAGGTCCTACATGCAATCTTAAACCTATCATATTTATTTATTTATTAAATTTCTATGCCGCCAAATTCAAAACAACTTTATACACCAGTCATCCACCCTTAGACCAGTTTCATATGAGATCAGTAATTTGTGTTGTCCCCCAGTACAGACCAACTGATATTTCTACAATGTAGTTTTCAATCTAGTAAGCATTTTACGATTTCTTTTTCAAACTTCTATATTGTGGGTTATTTTATTAATGCACTACTTTTATTTTTAGCAAGGACAACACAAGTATATTTCCAGCAAAAGCTAATCAATATCATTTGGTGTTATCTGCTACCACCACCATTAGTGGAGATTCTGATTGAAACCACGGAGATGCAGGCATCCCTCACAGCAATTATAGATGGTGGTAGGGTCCCCAGTCTTAGCCTCCACAGTGATGCTTACCTTTGACCAAGCTGCATAGCAATTCTGGGAACTGTATTTCCAACAGATCTGGAGAGCAAAACCTTAAAGAAGTCAAATTCCCATCTTGTTTTAGTCTTCTAATTTTAATGGATTATTCTACTGGTTTGTAATAAAAAAAAACAGGAATCTGTGCCTAGGGAGAAGAAATAATAATTGGTTTTCCAATGAAAAATCCTTTGAATCTTGTTTGGTTAATATAAACTCACAAATGACCTTGAGAGCTATAATAAAGCCAGATGAGTCTTTATTGAAGAAATTACTATTTTAGGCCACGGCTATACACAGAGAGAGAATGCACTTGATATTTAATGTCTCATGAAATGTTGCTGTTATATCAGGACTTTAAATAGCACTGTAGGCGATGCCTTGGGCTCATTTGCATGATTTTTGACCTGAGAGGGAAGGAATTCTTGTACATTTTATTGGACTACTTTACTTTTGCTTCCATCAGGTTTTCCTTAAATGGAAGATTTAAAATTCATTTTTTCCATTCAGTTCTCCTAAAGATTTTTCATTATTTTACCCAGAAGTAGTATGAATCCCCTATATTACTGTACAACAAACTTGCATCCTTAGGGTATGTATTTTTGAATTCAAGGTCACTGAAAGTACTACAGGGCAATCTAAGCAACCTGATTCTGTTGACTTAGATCAGTCATGAAGCCACAGTTATTGTGAAGGAAACTTAGATCAACGGAAAAGTGACACTCTCTTTACCTTTGTCGCTGTATTGTTAAAAGGCAGGATTGCCTTAGGCATTGTCATGTTGATGTTCTATATGATGCTTTGAAGGATCAAATCCCTACGCACATGTAGAAGGAGAACAGACTCCTTCCTTCTCCCATTCGCTCCATTAGCTGGTATACCAGCAGTCAACATACACAAAGATTTATTTTCCATTGAAATGAGTTAGGATTTCTTTCTGAACAATGGAAAAACATGGATTGTTCCTTCCACATCTGCTTGTGATGCTCAGGTTCTAAGTTTATTTCATCTCTTTTGAAAAGGTTCAAATGCTTTCCAGAATGGGAAAGAATCATCTTCTTTTCCATGGCTACCTTGAGTGCTTATATATCCATAGCAAGGCAGGGTATAAATCAGAATAGTAATCCATCATGAATGTCACGAGACCTACCACCCTAAGCAACCAGGATGCTAATTCCTTAAAATGATACATTACCTCCTGATAGAAACCCCCACTTTGTTTTCAACTCTTTCTTTTCACTTGCTCCATAGTTTCTCTGATTTTTTTTAATGTGATGTTCAAAATGGATCGTAGTGGAGCACTACACTAAAGGTGGAATTTGTTCATTGCAAATGATACTGGAACTGTTCCTGAGATTTGGCAATTCTATTGTATTTGCCTTTTAAGCAGCCATGTTGCATTGCTGAGTCTTTTTCACCTTGGGATAATTCCATTCCCTTCTTCACAAGGCAGATAACCCTCATCCTATACCTATGAATTTGATTTCCTTTTTCTTAAGAGATGAACTTTGTGTTTATTTTTTTGCTAAATTTTATTCTCTTATTTTACATCCATTTATCCAACTTAGCAAAATAACCTTATTATTGATTTCTAGACTGTGAGCTCTCCAACTTTGTTTACATCATCTGTGGATTTGATAAGGGTCCCCTCTGCCCCTCCATCTAAGTAATTCACCACCACCATTCACCACCATTGCTGCTAGAACTCAGAGCAAAGATGTTAGTGCTAAATCCCAGTACTGATTCTATAGTATCTCTGAAGAAGGCGTCCACTCTTAAGCTCTCTATAAGAGGCTTCAGATTAGGGGTAAACTTGGCTAATTTGCTATAAAATGCTCTACCTCCTGTCCACTAGATGCTGTAGCAACATGTCATTGAGGAAACTTTACCTATAGCTTTATTTGCTTAGCTCTAGTTGCTTCTAGATAGCTCCTTTGCTAATCAAGGCTGCTGACCCCTTCTATGATGCTGACCTCTGCTTGGTTTTGGCAGGATACTTCTGCTCCTGTGAAATTGGTGATCAAGTCAATTGGCACAGGAATCCCTACATTAAATAATAGTGCTAGATCACAGGGATAGGACCAGCCAGGTTGCACGAACACCCTAACCATGCTAGATTTTAGTAGCAAGATGTCTGAATTTTAGCAGTGCAGTTTAAGAAAGGAGGGCGATTTGGTTTTATTTTGCAAAATAAATAGTGAAATGGGAGCAGGATATACTAAATGGATTTAAGGGGTTTAAGAGTGGGAATGTGAGTGGTTCCCATCCTCAACTTCTTTCTCAAAACACAAGCTGAAATGTTGTGCCCCTTGACTTGTCTCAAAAAAGAAAGAAATGACAAGCTATTTCCATATTGTTCCCAAGAAATTAAAATGGGTGCCCTTGTAGTCACCAAGAGGTGAGTTTGACTCAAAACAGATGTTATCTTTTAAGTAAGAAACCTCCCATTTCTGAATATTTCATCAGCAACAAGGCACTTTTGGTTTCAAACCAAATCACGGGCATATTAGGAAACTGTTTTTTGGAAAACTAACCAACCATTGCAGAACTTCTCACTTGCATACTCAATCAGACAGAACATCGTAAAAGGGCATTTTATTTCTTTTAATGCAGAGTCTCTTCCATGGAGCGACTCCCTCGTGATGTCTCTTCAGAGATGATTCAGCTGAAAGAAAAAGTTACCCAATTTCCCTCCTCCTGCCCTTTTCAGAACCTGGAAATTGTTGCTACTCTGGGTGTTGGTGGATTTGGAAGAGTTGAACTTGTAAGAATTTAGCATTTAAACATCTGACCAAGGATTGGAAGAGTGCTTTGACATAGTTTTGTCTTTCAATGACTTGATTTCTTTGGTCCTTCTTTTATGTTCATATCCCAGCATACAAATGCAACTTTCTGTTCAAACACTGTTGGTCTTTGACAGTTACATAAGACAGGTAGTCCTCAACATTGTACCATAACTGAGCCACAATCTTTAGTGAAATCCATAGTTCGGGTGTGCTTTAGTGGTTTGCTGAATGGCAGACCCAATATCCTTGATATTGATAAAGATAAGAATTTGATTGATTGGAAATGGTCCTCTGTTTAGATTCTTGGTAACTGGGGGTTTAAAACACATGGCTAAGCATGTCTGTGAAGACTCTCACTCGTCCAGGGTAATTGCATCACAACAATCCAGTCCAGATGCCTGTTTTTTAAACTTTGTTGACATGGCTAAGCACTTGTTCTTGAACCTGGGAGTCCTTCAGATGCGTTGGCTTCATCTCCAAGAATTCTCCAAGCAGCATGGCCACTGCTGAGAATTTTGAGAATCGAAGTCCAAATATCTAGAAAGTGCCGATCGAGGGAAGGTGCATTACAGCTTGGGTTTGCAATTCTGTTCTGCTTTTATTTTGAAGAATTTGAAAATGAGAGAGAACTAATGCTTATGATTTTGACTGTTGTTTTTTTTTCTGGTGAGTTCAGGTGAAAGTTAAAAATGAGAACATAGCATTTGCCATGAAATGTATTAAGAAGAAACACATAGTGGATACCAAGCAACAGGAACATATTCACTCAGAAAAGAAAATTCTAGAAGAGGCCTCCTCGCCATTCATTGTGAAGTAATTTTTAAGATATTTATTTAAACCTATTCATTAAAAAAATAACATTTCAGTGTCGCATCACTGTTTCTTCACACTCTTCCAGAAACCATGAATCTCATTGTCACTTTCCATCCCATATCACACTGTTATCCTTTTGAACTGATTTTGCAATTCCCTTTTGAGTTGTTGGGAACCAGTGATAATATACTTTTGCTTAACAGGAAAATAAGTTGAGGATACAGGACTCATTATCCTTGCATCACTCATCATATATGGTGAATAACTGTGTTTAGTGGAGACCTTTTCATGGAAACTCTCATATACTTCAAAATCTTGATTTTTATAGGTTCTCAGACATAGAGAGAAGACTAACTTCACTCAACCCAATTGCATACTGTTGTCCTCAACTGCAGATAGGTGATCTGATTCTGAATTATTTTTATAATGAACTTCATGGAAGAAACAAGATTTTCCCTGAATTTCATGAAGCCCTTCAATCTTGGCATTCTAAAAGACAGTTAAAATAATATTAGTCCACCAAGTTTTTACTTCTAGGCAATGGTTTATGGATGTCCACCTTGGTTGAGTTGACAAACATTAGGTTCTGTTTTTATGTGCTCACCCAGAGACTCCAGATGCTGGTGTGTCACAAGAATTGTTCCTACCCACATACAGTGTGACAGATATGTCATTATGGTTATGTTAGATACATTTTATTTTAAATTGGAATTGTTTGTATGTTGCTTCTTTCTTGTTTTACCTGCTCAGGTTGTATCGCACATTTAAAGACAACAAATACGTTTATATGCTGTTAGAAGCCTGTCTTGGAGGGGAACTATGGAGCATCCTAAGGGACAGGTATTATTATTTTCCCATTTTTTCATTTGTATATAAAGAATGGCATTATAAGGGTATAAACATATGCAATACAATTATATATAATTAGAAATTTGGAAATTTACTTCCAGGAAGCAGACCCAGATAGCTTAGTTCTAATTTAAAGGTTTATTGGAGCTTCAAGGTCACAAGAATTTTTCCAACTGTCAGCCCACACCTGCACTCCCCCAGATATGGCTAACAATCTTCACAAGGGGGTCAGACTTCTGGCATTTGAGCATGTGTAGAGACTCCAAACTGATTCCCTTTTTTACTCCTAGCTGTGCCCATCTTCTTTTACAATATTTACATTATAAAGAAACAGAGTTTGAAAGAATCGGGGTGATGCCTTCAGTCACCTGAATAACATGTGCTACACAGCCATGATTGGGAGAACAGCGATCCTTTATGTAATGTATTTTTTTAATGAGACTATGTTTATTGGAAGTCTGGATTGTAGATGAAATGAAATGATGGTTTCTCTCAGTCTGCAACTTGATCCTATGCAGATTTACCTGGTAGTAAATCTGTTGAGATAAATGATGTTTACTCCCAACAGTTGACCCTTGGATTTATTTAATTCATAAATTATAAAAAGAAATCATTTCAAGTGACTGAAGGGAATACCAAAATCATATTTCAAGGTATTATAAAATACAACAAAGCCCTTTGTTTTCCTTAATTTTTGAGAAAGAAAATGTGAATGGGTATTTGCAAAATCTGGTGAGTTATTTCTTCAGTGAATGTAGGCAAGTCTAAATCTGAGAACCTAAGATAATGTATCTTAAGATCTAAACTGTTAGAGATTGATCAAGGAATGGATTTTAGAAAAATGGTGAATGAAAATAACAGTCCAAGTCTGTGTTTGCTGTAAAAAAGGCAAATTCCATACTTGGAATCCTAGAAAGAAAATTTAAAAATAAATAATTTTCTTGTACATATTTATGGTGAGACCACAATTGAAATTAGTTAGCAAAGTGGAAAGAGAATAACATAAGATGAAAAAAGAACAACAAATATTATTATAGACTAACAAACACTAGAACGTCTGGGATTTTGGTACAGAACTAAGGAAGTAATGATATAGGTGTTAAAAATTATCCTTGGTATATAAAATGTAAATAGATTTTTCTTTCTCATAGTGTTCACCCATTAAAACTAAATGTAGGGGAATGATCAAAGGAAAGACATAATTAAATGACAAAATTTGCTTCTATCAGATGTTGTGATAGCCACTAATTTAAATAGTTTTAAATGGGACTGAAAAAAATTAGTGGAAAAAATGGATTATCAGTGTCTACTAGACTTGAATGCTGAATACCAATTCCAGAATCATGGTGGCCCCTCTTCGAATACTGTCTGCTGAGGACTACCAGGGAAGAGGAAAAGGTTAAATGTTTGTGAAGCCCCTCTTAGGTTCCCATTATGATGGGTAACCCAGCGATGGGTTAAGTCACTTCCAAACACGGTCCTCCCTCTTTCAGCATCCTTCTCCTAGAAGTGCCATTGACCCCAATGCTCCTATAATTCCAGAATGCTGAGAGGATAATTTTACTTCAACAGACCTTTAGCTCTTAGTATGATTATGGGTATACACTGAGTTACTTTATTTATGCCTTGTTCTATTTGATGATGTTCATTATTTTTATTGCACCTCTTCAGAGTCTACTAAGCTTGGAACAAGATAAAAAACATTGAAAATAATTTGAAAATGAAAATCAATCTTTCTTTCTTTCTTTCTTTCTTTCTTTCTTTCTTTCTTTCTTTCTTTCTTTCTTTCTTTCTTTCTTTCT
>JANHZU010006369.1:305261-316970 GCA_032468055.1 Acrochordus granulatus | reverse complement strand
GAATTTGCTTGTCTCTCTTCTTTGATTTGTGAACGAAACATTGGATATCTGCAACTCTCAAACTCAATGGCACTAGAAATAATGTTGAAGAAGGAAGAATTGCTAATCTGCATTCCTTATCAGTTTTATTGTAGTTAATCTATTGCTGAAATGTCATCTGATTGTGTACAGTATCTAGAACAGGTGTAATTATCAGCAATAGTGAAATGCCAAGGCCATAATATCTGAAAGGTGTTGTTATATGATAAATGACAGTATTTGTTAGAGGTATTTGTTAAAGAGGATTCTAAAAAAGTACCTGTGTTAACACTTCCTATGTTTCTAATGCCAAAGCAATTTAGGGGTTAACCGATGTTCTGCTGCATGACTTAGGAAGGCCACGTTTGATGAAGTTTTAACACCGAAAGATACAGAAGATTTAAAAATGCATCCTAAATGTCATTTAATGTAGAGAATCTTAATTCTTAATAAACAACACTTTGGATCTTGAAAAAGGATTCAAAGCCAAGGCAGAATATTTTGTTCTTGTTCTGAATGCAAGACAGTAGTCTAATTCTTAACTTCATTTTCATCATTCATTTCTATTTCGTTTGGCTTGCTCATGAGCTGTTATCAAAATTACTGGTCAAAACTGGAGACAGATCTTTGATTTCATCGAACAGATCTTGTATCCCTAATCCACAGGAGCATAACACTTGGATGGAATTGTGAAATTCTTGTAATTGTCCACTGTTGATGTTCATCTGAACAGAAAAAAAGAGCTGCATAGGTAGTTTTATGCTTCACTGAGCAACTCAGGATCTGCTTCAGGGAAGGATATCTTCATGGAGCATCTCCCCAAGAACAAAGCTCCAGAGAAAGTAAAGTTTGGGGCTTAAAAAAAATCAGTAACCTGAATCTGGAACCCTTCCAATCTTCTTTGTCCATCATGGCTACGAATTATAGAAGATGCTTCCTCAGAACGCTTGGATAATGACTATAAAAGCATTCCCCAAATAGAATTAATCGCCAATCTCACATGTTTTTGTTTATTCAATTTATATATTAGCAACATTATAGCATCAGGCTTTCTTAACTGGGCTGTCTTATCCTACAATCTTCTTCCTTTTGCATACTTGAAACGCACACACAAATTACTTTTCAATCATCAGTGCTTTTATGATCATGTGGTTAATAAGTTTGTGCTGTAATTTAAACCCCCACATCAATTCTGCTTACTTTCTTTACCCCTACAGGCAAAGACATGGTTTTTGCTGTAATTTAACTAACTTCAAAAGCGCTGATTTATAGAGCATAAGAACACACCTTGAAGAAGTAATGTCCATATCCTTGCAAGTTTTAATTTTACTTTTATTTAATCTCTTGAATTATCAGATTTTCCTATGTTCTCCTTCTCTGTGGATGTGCGTGTCTATCAATTTTTGCATGATGTTTGCCAAATTCCTTGGATTTTGTCACATTTTAGGTTTTTATTCAGGTCAGAGTTGTCAGAAGGCAAGAGCAATATAAAGTGATTTGAAAAAATCGCAGCATGTAATTTCCATTCTTACCTGCCTAATGAAACCATTCTTGAACTGTTCTTAGTGTGTTTAGGATTTCACCAAAGATAACAGTTGAGCTTTGAAACTTCCTTTCTGCTGGTCTTTGGACATAATAATTTTTTTCTTTTGTTTGAAACCTCCCACTGTCTTTATTTACCTGATGACTGAATACATCTGAATACTGCAACAAGGAAGGGAAATAAATAAATCCCACATTTGATTGCAACTGATCAACTAGCAGAAAGGTTTACCTTACTAAATATTGTAGCTGTGCTACAATAAGGAATTAATTAACTGAGAAAAAAAATAACAACAAAGATATTTAATTTTCAGATTTCCCCTTCAGCCTGTCCTTTGGAAAGATGTTGAGCCAGCTCCTCAAAGCTGTGAATATTTCTCCATTTTAAGGAGTCAAAAATATCAATTATCTTTTACGGCCAGAAGGGACCATTTTCTGCCCTGTGAATCCAAAGGCTCCTTCTTAGCACACAAAGCATGTTGGAGAAAAAAGAGCAGCTTTCTAATACAGTGATCTCTTAATTTACTTTTTTCTTCTTTTGGTGTCCTTGAATAATTGTGGACTCCTGGTGACTGCCCGGACAAATCCCTGCAGTTTTCTTGGCAAGATTTTGGGAAGTGGTTTCCCCTTGCCTGCCTCCTAGGACTGAGAGGGAGGGACTGGCTGGCCCAAGGCAGCGCTAGATCTCATGGTCTCCAAGTTTCTAGTCTGGTGCCTTAACCACGACACCAAGTATTTAGTGGTTAAGGCCAAGATCTCTTCTTGTTTATTTTTATTCTTTCAATCATGTCTGATTCTCTAAGACTGACTGGACAAGTTCCTGCAATTTTCTTGGCAACGTCTTTCAGAAGTGGTGTGCCATTGTTCCTTCCTGAGAGAAAGTGACTGGCCCAAGTTTCGCCAACAGACAACTTTTTTTGTTCTTTCTGCACCCTTATCATGCTTTTTTCTTAAGTTTTCCTTCCCCCCCCCAAAAAAATCTGGGCTGAGAGAAAGTGACTGGCCCAAGTTGACCTAGCAGGCTTTGTGCTTCAGGTGTGACTAGAATTCACACTTACCAGTTTCTAGTCTGATGCCTTAACCATTACATTAAACTGGCTCTCATTCTTTTTGTTCATGTAATTTCAAAAAGAACAACAACAAAAAAAGATAGATGAGCAAAAAGAAAAAGACTGGGGGAAAAAAGAGAGGAAAACTTAAGAAAAAAGCACAATAAAAGTGCAGAAAGTACAAAAAAAGTTGTCTGTTGGCGAATGGCAATATATCACCCATTGGAAACCTGGGTGAAGAGCAATTGTAACTAGGGAATTGAAATTTACTTTGCACCATACTTCTAAATGGGACTTTAAGAGCATACTTATTTAATCATTTGTTAAAAAAACACTTGACTGTTCTAGACCAACAGCCTGTTGGGTTCCCTCCGCCTATATTTTTGTACAGAGAAAAAAAAAGTCAATTTAGTTTATCAGTTTAGAGAGTTTGGTCTAGTAGTTTGGGCATCAGGCTAGAAACTGGGTGACTTTGTGTTCTAGTCCTGCCTTAGGCATGAAAGAAAGCTGGCTGGATGACTTTGGGCTAGTCATTTTCTCTTAGCCCAACCCACCTCACAGGGTTGTTGTGCAGAAAATAGGAGGAGGGAAGAGTATTGGGTATGTTCGTCACCTTCGGTTATTTATCAAAATAATCATGGCAGGATAAAAAAAAATCTAAATCTAATTTACTAAATGCAGAATCTACTTAGTGAGTAGTCTGTATTGGTGCGTTTCGATTTTCTAATCATGTAGTAGTATTATCCCATGTTGGCTGCTGTGACAGGTTTATCTTTGGTTTATACAAGAACAAAGGGTTTTCCCTTTTCCTCCTTAACTTGGGTTGTCTGTGTGCCATTTACATCAGCTTTCACCCATAGGGTGCTCTCCCTGGTGTGTGGATTACAAACAGCTGTTGGGATTATGGGCATTGCAACCCAACCCTCCAAAACAGTATTGCTTTGGCCGCAGTGTGCTCACAGTGACAACTTAGCCCCTGCTTTCAAGTACTAATAACTCTCCTTTTATATTACTATACTGCATTCTATGACAGGAGGCTTGGTCTGGAAAGCTTTGACTGGTGCAGAATGTGGCAGTCGGATAGAAAAAAGGATCATCTGGCCATGTACCTATATTGAAGCAACTGCATTGGCTGACCATAATCTATCATGCCAGGTTCAAGGTTTGGTTATGGTCATATGAGGCTCCAAACCACTCAAGACCAGGAAACCTGCCCAATTATCTTTGCCATGATAGATCTAACTGGCAATGAAGACCACTGGGAGGTCAGTGGTCAAGCAATCAAAGTAATCTCATGGTTGCTTGCAGTTGCTTTCTTCCTTCTTTTTGGCATTTTTTCTACTTCCTGCCAATTTGTGGGACATCTCCAGTGACATAGTTGAAGCCCTTTCTGGAAACTGACCTCTTCACCCAGGTCTCCCTAATGTTGGGTGATTTCCCTTCCCTTTGAATATGTTGTATTGACTACAGTTTTGTACTGTTTCTATGTATAGTATTATTTTCTTATGGACTTGACTTCAGTTTTGATTATAAAATGCTTCATGAGATTTTGTCACAGGAACAACAGAACCCAACATCCACCCAACAAAGGGGAACATATGAATGATGCCTTCCAAATGCAGGCTGTCAGGGACAGAGACAAGAGATTTTGATGACCAATCTTCTGCAGAGAGGGGAATTCCTGACTCTTCTTGCCAACAACTTTCTCCTTCAGAGAAAGAGTGTAGTGACCCAGAGTGGTTGTGAGCATCTCTTCACTGAACATGTTTGAGCAGACACTAAAAATATGTCAAGGATTTTTTAAATTATATTCATTCCCAGTAGCAAGCAGTAGCCTCGATATCCTCTGGCAACATTACAGTTCCTTGTGCTTTGTAACCTAGATTTTTGGAAACTCAATTCTTAAATGTGATGTGAACATTTCCTAAAAGATGTGAAATAATCCATCATAGATTAGATTTTGATGATCTTCTGTTCCTTCCATGTTTGTGATGGTGAGGGTTCTTTAAATACAGATAATTCTTTGACTTACGACGACAATTGGGACCAGAATTTCCTTTGCTAAGGGAGATGGTTCTTAAATGATCCTGCCCTGCCCAATTTTACAACCTTTTTTTTGCCATGGTTGTTAAGCAAATCACTGCAGTTGTTATGTTATTAAGAATCACGCAGTCATTAAGCAAATCCGGCTTCTCCCATTGACTTTGCTTGTTGGAAGCCCACTGGGAAAGTTGCGAATGGCGATCACGTGATTTGGGATCGAATCACATACCAGTTGCCAAGTGTCCAAATATTGATCACATGACTGTGGGAATGCTTCAACAGTCATAAGTGTGGGGACCAGTCATAAGTCACTTTTTTCAATACTGCTGTAAGTAACTTCAGATGGTTGCTAAATGAATGGTTGTAAGTTGAAGACGACTTGTCTCGAATAGTTTGATGTACCCCCCAACATTTCCCATATATCTAGACAATTCTCATAACAGATGAGATTTTGGGCATACACTAATTTTATTTAGCATTACTTTCTTTAATTACTGGTAAACTGGAATGCTTGAAACACCTGTCGCACTGGAGTGATTCAGGCTCCAGTGTTAACAGATTTCCTGCTTTTATTTTGCTTTATTTTGAAATGATTTTACACTTATTCTAACCTACTTGGGATTTTCTATAAACGCAACAATCCATTATAACCTTTTAAAATGACCTTTAATGAGTAAACGTATTGGTTAGAAATTTCTCTATGATTCAGTATTAACTGTTTGCCTCTGAAAGTGGCGCAGTCATCTTTGATGGTGGTTTGAAGCACACGATGAAACACACAATTTCCTGTACCAGCGCAGGGCTAGATTAAATGAAATGGATAACAGGATATTTTAAAATAAAGTTCAAGGGGTGACGCTCCTCTGTAGGCATGGAAGGGTTTCTATTATATCCTTTTCCATTAAAACATAAAGAGGAAGATGTATGTTTTCAAAATTATTATTTGCGAGAAAGATAATAGAAAACAGTCTTTCCTGGCTAGAAGCATGCTGGCTGGGGACTTCTGAGAGATGAAATCATGCATGCATCTTAAAGATACCATGGTTAAGAAGCACTGGTGTAGCTGGTCTTCTTTGCCAGCTGCCAAAGTGTTAAACCCCACTCCTTCTAGCACTGATATTACTTAGTTGTGTACTCTGCAAGAAAGCAACCAAGCTCAGAGAACACCAAGGAGCCCACAGATCAATCCTGAGCTACAAATTACTTCTCTGTTGGTACAGATTTATGCATTTGTGTTATAAATGCAAACATGTATACATACATACGTCTCCTCCTTTCTGTTTACAAATTCAAACACTCAGAGGTTATTTTTCATAGTTGATGGAAAAAACCAAGGTCCCCAGATATTCTTTTTCATCTGATCCTGACATTTTTCTGTACTCACATCTCATTCATATTGTTATTTTTCTTTAAGATGGAAAAGTTAAAAAAAGATAAGGGTTTCCCTGCCAGTCGTGACTAACTCTAGGGCGTGGTTCTCATCTCCGTTTCATAGCTGAAGAGCCAGTGTTCGTCCAAAGACGCTTCCATGGTCATGTAGCCAGCGTGACTAGATGCAAAAGGCGCATGGACACCGTTACCTTTCCTGCTGAAGTAGGTGATACCCATTTATCTATCTGCACGCTTTCAAACTGTAGGCTGGCAAGAGCTGAGCAAACAATAGGAATTCATCCTGTTGCTTGGCAGCGCCGGGTCTAGAACTCAGGCCGCTGACCTTCCAGCCATCAAAGTGAGCGTCTCAACCGCTCACGCCATCACGCCTCAGTCTAAGATGGAAAAGGTCCCCAAAAATCCTTTGTGGTACAGTAAGAACATGGGCACATTATAAGATCTATTTAGCTGTTGCCTGAAACACCATCTATGGAGCAAACTTCGAACCAACCTTTCATGTTATTGCAATGGATGCAAATGCCCATTTTAGCTGGGAATTCTGGGAATTGTAGTGGCAGAACATCTGGGGAGCTGCATGGAAGGGAAAGCTGCCCCAAAAACTTTGGGGCACTGTTCCTTTCCGGTGTAAATATTCTTGCTACATAATCTCTGCCTACATCAGAACATCTTAGCTCATAGTATGACTCTACACTGAGAAATTCCTGGCAGCCATGCTTTGGACCATCCTTGCATTGCCTTCATCTTGTTAGCTTCCTGGAACTGTGCCCACCTCTAAATGAATTTCTCTCTATTTGGGGCCTCCTAAAAGATTGCCACACTTTGAAGAACCTGCTCACTGTACAAGCATCCCAGCCCTTCCTCTGGGTGTCCTCTTGTGGGTTGTTTTTTTTAACAGTGCAGTCCTTGCCCTGAAGCTGATGCTCGTCTCTCTGCCTTCCTTGGTTCTTTGCTAATTCCCAAGCTTTCTCACAGCCCTTCCTGTAAGCACTTGGCCCATGGCATCATCTGTTCCCCACTTTAATAGGTGGGTCCTTTTAATTAGAGATTTGCAAACTAATGAGGGAATTGCTCTGTGTTGAGATGCAAAATTAACTTCCCGTGCCTCTGCCTGAGACCCTTAGCAAGGAATAAGAAAGGAACTGCTGTACTGTGGATTGAAACTGTGAAGATCAGATGTTGCTCTCCAAATGCTGGGAACATAATGCAAATTGTATAACTAACTATGGAAGCTAGAGTTCAAAAACATATGGGGAATACTAGGGTTGGTATCTGGGGAATACTAGGGTTGGAGAAGTCTACATTCTCAAATGAATCTAATGGTAAAAATTTCAGTTTTATTTTCTATCCCACTTTCTACAAAGGGTGTGTGTGTGGTGGGCTTGTCAGCGAGAAAGTTGTAGCCCTAGCCCAAGTCCAGGTCTGAGGTGCCACATAATGGGGTGAGCTCCCATTATTTGCCCCAGGTTCTGCCAGTCTAGCAGTTTGAAAGCATGCAAAATGCAAGTAGATAAATAGGTAATGCCTAAATTGGTGGGAAGGTTAATGCGCCTTGGGGTGTAGTCATGCTGGCCACATGGCCACATCTTCAGACAATGCTGGCTCTGAAACAGAGATGAATGCTGCCCCCAAGAGTCAGACATGACTGAAAGGAAAAACCTTTACTTTTACCACTTTCTACAAGGTGGCATCTTCCAGATATGTTCAGGCTACTCAACCTCCACATCTTTGCTTCTCTAAACTTGTTTTGATGCAATTAATATTGCACATTATCGTTTCCCTATCCATATCACTTACCTTTTGCTTTTTGTAGTTCATATAATGCTTGAGTAAGGCCCACTTAACTTTAGAATGAAACAGCAAATCATATGTAATGATGATTTCTAATTTGTTTTTTAAATTCTTAGTATTTTGCAGGAAAATACTTCTAGAAGCCAGACGTAATTGGCAGTTAATTCAATTTTACTACATAATCCATGTGCATTTGCTAAAGCTGTGTGACTCTTTTTTCAGGAATGATTTGGTTGATATTAAAGAATGGAATCTTAGAACAGATTCTTTTGAACTATCTACTACTTTTTTTGTGTACTGGCTCAGCATAACTTCTCTATAGACTTTTGCTGGACACTTGGGGACTGTTGTGCTGTCCTTTCCTCATCCCATTAACACAGCCTTAAAAGAAGTGCATTAAAATAATATCAAAAAGCTATTATAAGGAAATCTTTGAACCTATCCTTTGAAACCTTAAATCCTCTTTAAAGCAGAGGTCAAAAAGTATTTCCTAAGGGTCATATAAAAGCCATTTGTGGCCCTCTAGAACAGGTTGGGCCAAACATTTGGGCCTTTTTTTGCACTTGGTTAAGTTAGGGAGACTGAAGGCCCAAAATGATTACCTTAATCTTTGCAATTAGTCAGCATCCCTCCCAAGAGACCATGTGCTTCTCCTTTTCAACCAAAGTCATGTATGACCCTTGAAGCAATGAAATTTCCACCTTGTGCTGCCCCTCCCCACCCCAAAAGGCAGCAGCTGCTGGCATTTTGATAAGTTCCCATTATAACCCACAGCTGATTCTTCTATTAAATTGAATCTTAATTTGGTCTCAGGATTATCTTGTTGCCTTTGCATTTCAAATTTGGATAAAATTGGATCTTGGCTGATGTCTACATTCCTAATTATTGTTACACTCTATAGGCATCAGCCTAAGATAGAACTATGGAATCCATTATCATTAACCTGGCTTTGAAAGGAGACTTTGCTTCTTCATAGATCGTTATCTGGCAGTGGTAAAGGGCTTTCTGCTTGCCAATTATGCTATAAGTGCTATCATTTGGAAGGTACACTCCCAGCAGAGTCACCCCCAGGTCACAAATGAGACATTACACTAAATACAATGTACTCAGGAAATAAAATGGCCACCTATTCAGTGTTCTGCCAAGGAAACCAAATGGGCATTGATAACCTAGTCAACATCAACATGATTCTAAGAATCTGTCCTGCACTCCAAGACAGAGGTCAAATGTCATGAAATGAGCTCCTGGGATAGAACAGAGGACAACTGTGAATCACATCGGTCCTTATGATATGGTTGGATCAGATCCAAAAGGACATCCATTTGCTGATGGACCAAGAGGTAAAAAGAAAATTTAGTTCTGTAAAAATATTTATATCATTAGTACATGGATTGTCAGGACTGTGAATCAAGGCCAACTTGATGGCGTAAGAGCAAAAATGTTAAGTCTGAATACTGACATTCTAGGAAATAGTAAACTGAAGTGGACTGGGATTGGTCATTTCACATCAGAAGGACATTGGATTTTTACTGGGGATAAGAAAATCATACAAGAAATGGAACAGCCTTCAGTTTTAATAAAAGTCAAAGTGTTCCAATATAAGCCTTTAATGATGGAATGACCTCCATTTGAATCCAAGGCAAGCTGATTAATACTATAGTGATCCAAGTCAATGATCTCATCACAGATACAGAGGAAGTAGAACAGTTATATAGTAATTTGCAGCATCATGTTGAGACCATGCTATTTGAAGTTTTAATTCTTGTTCCATTTGGATCTTGGAAGGCTGTCCAAGGGCCTCCAATAGATCGATGGTGTTTAGCCCCCATGAGAATTGATAATTAGAGTTTTCTTCTGAGGACATGGTCATAGATAACCACTTGCAGGTAGAGGTCTGTTTTGATTGGAGTTCGTGTTGTGCTGTCTCCAGGAAATACCTGAGAATCAAATATTAGACAAATATCAGACACAGGAGGAAAAAAATAAAATAAATCACTGCAACCTGTGTGGGAGATCTAACTGTTTTCACAACACAGTGAACCACAAACGAACAAACCATATATTGACAATGTGTCATGCAAATCCAGTTCACGTAATTATGTAACCGATATAATTCAGTGTACTGTGCGAACTTAGAAAACTGGGTCAACTGAGTAAAGCACATGGGTTACTATGATATGCAAACACAGCTCTTCTTAGATTAGGTGATCCTAAATTTCTCGTAAACTCAGATAATTTTCCCCACCCAAAGTATTCATTTTGGCAAATCTTGTGGGACAGTCAGTCATGGAAAAAAATCTACATGGAATTCCAGAAGCCAAGTTTGGTTTATGATATCTCTTGCATGCATGATGGGGAAGTCCTTCTGGGAATCTGCTTCTCAAAAATGCACCTGTCCAGATGGTTTCCAGCAGATAGCAAATAGGGGATGTCAAGGTATGAAATAGCTATAAAAAATACCTGTATCATTATTATAAAAGCATTTAACAAAGGCACCACATACCATCATGAATGAATATCCAATCCATAGTGAGTTCCAGCCTTGTGGACATGAAGGGATTTGAATGGTCTGACTATGGACTGCTATGACCATAGCAGGAGCTTCACAGACTGCGCAACTAAAAAAGGGGGATATGGGAAGAGAAACTGTATTAAAAGATTGAAAATAATAAAGGCAGAACGATAATTTGGCAACCTGTGTCATCCATGGCCCAACCAGATGTTTCAGGTATATAAGCATGACACACATTCAGAAGTCCCCTCCAATTTGCTCATCAGATGGTATTCAGGGGCCCCTCGTCTCCAATCAGGAAGGCTGTGTTGAACCATGAAGGTTAATGGCACCTCATAAATTATTCCTCTCAGAATTGGTTGATACAGCCTCCTTTAAATGTGTCTAAGCTAAGGAGAAGGAAACTGACAGCCTTCCAGATACTATTGGGAAGTACAGCCAGTATGGCCAGTGATGAAGCTTGCTGGGTACCTTAGGGATTAGATTTGGAGAGCCACGGTCTCAGCCCTGATTCTGAGCTACATCTGGTAGAATTCCATAAGCTGATTTGGAATCAGACAAAGATGTTCTGATGTCTTGAATTTAATGTCCATCACTGGAAGACCAACTTTCATAAGAAGGCAAAGTAACTGCTCTTTTACGATTGAGTTATGGGTTGCGTATGAAAACGTAGCTGCTTTTCATATTGGAACGTCAGACACTGCCTTCAGCTTTCTAAGAAATTCAACCCCACCTAGGACTGGAACTTTTCCGTGTGAAACAAGAAATGCTTTACTTGATACACAATATAAAGTCGCATCTTACATAAATTCTTTGTTGCTTTGTAGAACTACAGCTCTATTGTATGTTTCCCATTTTCAGCACCAGCTGAAATACAGAGTGATAAGAAAGCCATCATTTCCTCTCTTCTACTTCAAAATCCATGAGTTTCTTGCTCACCGACTGATAAAAGGTTGGATGCTCTTTCCAGTTAGTGGCTCCATGCTCATTGGCATTGGTTCAGGGGTGGAAAGCCAGTAGGAGTAGTCATTCCGAGATGCAAAATTACAGACGTTGTTGATGTTGCAAAACATGAAGGGCATGGTGCTGAAACGTCGGAGACAGCTGCCAGCGGTGCCTAGCAAACAAAAGATGCCATTCATGAGTGAAGTATACAACATATTTGCCTTCCATATCAGCAGAATAGCTTTACCCAATCTGGCACTCCGTAGATATGTTAGAACTACAGCTCCCAGAATTCCCAGTCAACATGAGGATTCTGGGAGCTGCAATTATGCATCTGCAGGGTGCCAGACTGGGGAATGCTACAGCAAAGGGTCTTAAAAGTGTCCTTATGTTTTTCATGGCTCTACACCAGGAGATGCT
>JANHZU010006369.1:174354-189018 GCA_032468055.1 Acrochordus granulatus | reverse complement strand
GATGCCTTTGAATTGTGGTGCTGGAGAAGACTCTTGAGGGTCCCTTGGATGGCAAGGAGATCAAACCAGTCAGTCCTGCAGCAAATCAAACCTGATTGCTCTTGGGAGGGACAGATACTGAAGTTGAAGCTCAAGTACTTTGGCTACATAATGCGCAGGGAGGACTCATTAGAAAGGACTGTGATGCTGGGAAGGATCGCAGGAAAGTGGAGAAGGGGACGGCAGAGGATGAGATGGATAGATAGCTTAGTCGGTGTGATGGGTGTGAGCTTGGGAAGCCTCTGGGAGGCAGTGCAAGACAGGGGGGGCCTGGCGTAATGCAGTCCATGGGGTCGCGAAGAGTCGGACACCGCTGCACAACTGAACAACAACTCATATCTGTCACTAAAAATCCAGTTAAGGGGCTTGTTTTGATGAAAAACAGTTCTTGCTGTTCCTTGTAAATCAGCTAAGGAGATTTAGAAAATAAAATGGCAGAAGGAGAAGCAGATATTGCCTTCAGCAAAGGAGAACCACTGCAGGACAGGTATGTTTGTCCTGTACTTACAAGTCTGATCAGAAACACAACGTGGATTTTCAGAAATGCGAATCCAATGTTTCCAAATCCAAGGCAAGCATACTGTACGGGCAAGTATATGGTCAGCCAATGGGTGGACACTGCTCCTTGTTGGAGGGAGCCAAATCATCCTGCAGAAAACCCTCCTCAACCATTTATCTCAAATCCATTTGAATTTCCAAAGAGAAGGAAAGCTACCTAGGCATTTTGCTCTTTTTATAAAATAAACAGATACAGTACATAGATCTCATGTTGTCTCCCAACAACAATTAAGCAGAGAATAACACCAAAAATAATTCCTGACCAACAATCAAGCAGTAAACAATCTCCCAATTATTGAACTATTAAACAATTATTGAACTATCAAACAATCAAACAGTAAACAACAGCCTAATCAAGCAGCCACCAAGAACACTCCCACTACTGACAGGGCAAGCCACATGTATATAAATGGGCAGCAATCCCCATTCTCTTCTGGCACTGATGATGTTATCTGGTTTGGTAAAGAAACATCTGCAAGAAAACAACCAAGTTCAGAGAGCACCTAGGACCTCACAGTTGAACTCTGAGCTACAGATATTTTCTCAAAGTCACAAAACTCAATCCCCATGACCATGGTGAAGGTTCATCAATCAGCATTAAGAAATCCATGCCCTCCATTTATGTTAGGTTTCAGATCCGATAATAATTGCTAGCGGTAAATTGAAAAGGCTGTATTATGTATTGGGTGGCACATTTAACTCTGGGCCAGTTAAATGGTTGCTAAATGAATGGCTGTAAGTTGAGGACTACCTGTAAAGCTATGCAGGGTGAGAATTTCGGAGCCATAGTCTAATAAATATGGAAGCATTAGACTAAGCAAAACATTCACAGCAGGGAAGACTCAGCAATAGCAGAAATACAGATTAAGAGAAATTAAGATGATTCATTTCAACTAAAGGGTGAAGGTGTTGCCGTATGGCACCTCATTCTTCAAGTCAGAGGGGAAATCTTGGCACCTCGTGATGTTCACCTCTATATAAAGGAGCATTATGATTCCTAAGTCAGATTTTTATCCAAGGCAAAGAAGAATGTAATCTGTCTGCTAGATGAGGGATTATAATTCCTCCTAATGCCAAATTGGCTACCACAGCAGTTCCAAAACCCAGTTGTTGCACATTGGGAATGGAGGGCAGGAGAGGAAATCCCAAACTCTCTCTAGGCCAGTGAAGATTCTCAGTCATCCAGGCAGAGTTGTCTGGAAGTCGAGTCACGCCGCTGGACTTCCGTTCTTGTTGGTTCGGAGCAACTTGGACAAGCAGCGAAACGTTTTGAACCAACAAGAAAAGAAGTCCAGCTGCCATGACTCGCCTTCCAGACTCTCTCTCTAACGCGCTCTTTTACTCTCCTACCATCAGCATAAGAGCATCCCTATGAATTATTTAGGTGGAAGAAATGAAGGATAAGAAGTTTTCACAGGGAAATTAGGGTTGCAGCGGGATTCAATCTGATTTAAAGGGGTTAGCGAACATGCCATTTCCCAATGGAGGAGGCTCTTCTACCTTCTGTAAGACAGCACAGGCAAAGTGAAATTAGACCATTCATGCAATACATTTCTCAAGACAGGTAGGTGTGATGTACAGGGAAATAAAAACGTTCAAGCTGCACGCCCAGTGATCACATCCCAACATCACTTCTCCGCGTTTTTTCATTCCTCCTCCTTGGAGCAAGTACAAAAGCATCCACAGAGGAAGCTGCCTTTCTGTGTACAATCCTCTGAGAGCCTATGAAAGATGGGATTTTTAAATAATTATTTTGGTTGGGCCATTTGGCGTCTTGAGATTTGTAATGATGCGAGTCATTAGTTGAACAGGATGAAGTGGAAGGAAAGCAGATAAATGTTGGGTTTAAAACTCAGAGGTCTATTAGGACTTTCCCGCCCCTCTCAAGAGAAAATGAACTATTAGCTATAATGACACAAATTTCTGGTAGCTTATGGTAAGACAACTATATTCAGATATGAAATGTCTACCTTTTTCAAAATGGTAAAATGAAAGAACTTTAGGTTCCAACCTAAACTGAGATTTGTAGGAAGACTCAAAGACCATATTTTTTTCCCGAGGCACTCACGGTGATAAAGGCCAAACTGTTCAGAGAAGAAAAAAGAGAAGTTTTGCAGGTGATATTTTTTTGCATATTTTTTATTTTTGCACCTGCAAAATGAATTTCAGAGACAGATGAGGATATTGTTCCATGTCTTTGATCTGAACACACAGATGAGAAACACAGAGACATGTTCATGCAGATGTCACCTGTGGAACCACAAGATATATGTGTCAACACAGCAGTGTATGCTACAGTGTAATGTGATGGTTAATATACAGAACGTTTAAATCTATGGCCTAGTTCTGGAATGGAGTCGGGAAAAAAGAGACCACCCAACTGCAGAACACTAAAGGATATTCGCAAATCTCAAACTGACACCACCACCCCCCCAAAAAAAATCAGGTGTGAAGAGCAGGGCAGCAGAAGGATTATTATTTATGCATATGAAGAACTTTATCTTAATATGGAGACAGATCTTTTGATGTTCTCTCTCTGTCATTAGTTATCCTGAGTCCCTTTGGCTACCAAAGAATGAAGCTCTTTCCTGATGCTTTCATGTGCTTCCCTTTCGCTTGTGGCAAGTCAATCCTCATGCCAAAGTCAGCAGAAATAATGAAACTTCCAGACCTGAAAATATGCTCATGCTTTAATATCCGACTCTTAGTATACCTCTTTCCAGCATATTTTCCTTCTGTTTATGTGATTCAATCTGGCTGCATCATATTATTTGCTATAATCATTTCTATTTCCAAAATCAGAATAGTAGAACTAGGCAGGTGGGATTGTCAGCACTGTATGGACTTCCCGCTGTCAATACTGTTGCAGCCCCTCTCCCGAAAAGGTGGGGGGAGGAATCAATGTAATATAAGTACATATATGTTATTACATCCCACCAACCAATCTATAGGCTACTAACAACTGCTGTAGTCATTCCCTTCTGCAGATATTTTTTTGCAGACAAAAGGAGTTTACATCAGTGAATCCAATTAATTAAATAGCTCCCCCTAACAGCCCTAAAATTTATCATAGCCCATCAACCCTGAAATTTCTCTCCTTTGACATGCAAAAGTTGCTTCCTGCCCTCTTTAGCCAGACAAACTTTGTCCAAAATATTTGCACTCTGAAATCTTGGGTGAGGAAAAGTGATCACTCAGTTGACAAACTAAGCATGGAAGATTAAGCCAACTGAGCAAAGCACATTTTATAGCTTCAGGAACTGCCTTATATCTCATGCCAAAACAGATACAATAAATAATAAATGGTAACTACATAAACATACTGTAAATCTAAAACTTGGCAACAGCCTTCTGTGAAGGAGGAGGAGGAAGAGGAAAAGGAAAGGATCTTATCAATATGCATTGTTAGTCCACATTATGCTTGCAGAGTAACAAAGATTTTTAGGAAACTGACATAGGCTTTTGTGTG
Organism: Acrochordus granulatus; assembly: GCA_032468055.1. NCBI lineage: Eukaryota > Metazoa > Chordata > Lepidosauria > Squamata > Acrochordidae > Acrochordus > Acrochordus granulatus. The sequence goes on along the minus strand of JANHZU010006369.1, from coordinate 184,952 downwards.
AGCTGAACAGATTGATCTGTCAACTCAACCCCATCTGCTTCAATGACTAAATATATTTCACAGTCAGGAAGGCCAAGGGAACTGAATGGAAAGTAATTATGGCCCTTGGATTTCTTTGCAGGTGGACTAGAGTGCCTGTGCTTGAAACAATTTTCTAGATTGCAAAAAGTAGAAATCTCTAGACTTTTTCTCCAAGGAAAATTAGATGGCAGAGTCATGATACATTTTGGAAAGAACTTCTGCAGGTTAAGATACAGAGCTATAGGTCTTCTGATTTCCAAATTGCATGAAATAACCATTCCACTTTATTCTGATTTTGTCAGACCCACCCTTGAATATTCTTAAAATAGACATTTGAAGAAGAATTGGAGATTCTGAAAAGGTCAAAAGGAATGGTTAGGAAAATAGAAATCAAGCTCTTTGATGAGAGATTGAAAGAGTTGGCTAAATTTAGTTTCAGAAAAGTTGATGTCATACACAAGAAGGAGAGGATCTATTCTTTCTAATTCCAGACTGCAGGACACAAAATAATAGATTTAAATTACAGGAATACAGACTATGAGTGAATGTTAGAAAAAATAAACCCTTTTTGAAATAATAAGTGAAGTTTAACAATGGAATAAATTGTTAAAACAGGTCGTAGATTCCTCTTCACTGGATGTGTTCAAGTGCCTGGGATGTTTTAATTTGAATTTCTGCCCTGAGAAAGATTAGATTTTATGGCTGAGGTGTTCCTTTTCATCTCTATAAATCTAATAAGAGATTAAAGAACAGAATTTTTTCCATGTTAGTATTCAAGGACCACCCATTATTGAATGTATTCTGTTCTTTTAGCTCTTTTATCATGGGGCCAGTCTATTAATCCAAGTTCAAGAGATACCGGAAAAGGAAAGCATTTGGTAAACTGATGTGAAAGGCAAGGTGAACAGAACACTATTCTTGATGCAGATAGGAAACAGCATTCCAGAGGCTGCACCATAGCTCCAGGTCTAGGTGGCTATTGTATGATTCCATTGTTTTGAAAATGAAATAATGGCATAAGCTTGTTAATTCTAAAGAGTCAATGCAATTATGTGGGTGTATGTACATATATACACCGCCCCCTAGAGTCAGCCACAACTAGTAGAGGAAACCTTTAACTTATCTCTTTCTCTATACACACGCACACACAGCCCTCCATCCCGCTGCTATATATATATATAACCGTCATCCCAAGCCCAAAGATGAGATAGTGAGATCTAATCAAGTTCAATCCTTTATTTGTGTACACTTAATGGACAGAATCTTGCCAGACTAAAACTATAACTTTCTAAACTACTAGATACACCCTGAGTGATTATAGAGTATGGCTCAGGACTATGCAGTCGCTTGATCCTGGTCTCTTTCTGGAAAGCTCTAAGTTGCCCAAGGCCTCCCCCTCTGTGCTACAGGTGCACATTCCATCATATTCCCATTCTCTCTCCCTCCCTTCCTCCCTGGATAAATCTTGCCAGCATTTTCAGAAGTGGCTTGTCCTTGACATTTTCCTGAGGCTGAGAGAAAGTGACTGGCCCAAGATGGGACTACAATTTATGGTCTCCTCGCTTCTAGCCTAGTGCTTTTAAGTACTGCATCAAATTGACTGTCATAATTTTTTTAAAAAAATTATACTTTATAGTGCCTGCACCAATTTTTCCAGATCTCCTAATCAGATTAGCTCGCCCTCTGCTCAAAAGGAGGAAATGTGGGAATGTATGAGACTCTATGTAATTATGAGCCCTGAGCAGAGAAATATTCCACAGCTTTTTTGGTTTTCAGGGAACTGAGCACTTAAATCTATTTTTCTTCCCACGTGAGCTTTGTATCCCAAATGGAAACCTTATCCAGATGTCTCTACTTGTGGTTCCCATGCTTGCTGCTGCTATGTATTGAAACTATGTTTTGGCAGTGACCCACGTGAGACATGCATTCAAATCAACATTTGGCATTAGTCACATCCTATTTAAGACAACTGGAGAAAACCTCTTCCAACAAACTTTAACTGGATACTGCCTTCCAATGCTTTTTAAAGTGTGGCAGAGAATCCCTGGGAATCCCCAAGACACTCCCAGGGGTCTACAAAATCAAAACGATTGCCAGATATTAAAGATATTTGCAAATTTTAAAACAATGTCACACTTGGCATTTTTTTTAATTGGTTAAAATAGGGTTTTCATCTAATGGGTTTAATACTGTTATTTTTTCATGAGTCAATAAACGTGAGTGTTAATTTTTAATATGGTAGATCTTGATAAATATAACAGATACAAATAAAAGCTATTTTGGGGTCCTCTATCATTTTTAAAAGTGAGATGGGGTTTTGAGAACAAAAAGCTTAAAAAACACTGCTCTTTTCGTTAAAATAGTGGAAAATTACATTCTCCAGGATGTCTAATACTCATGACAAGTTTAATTCACCTGCAACTGTGTTATCCTAATAAGTCACAGAGAATCTCTTAGAGCAGTTTCTCACCTTTGACAATTTTAAGATGTCTGGACCTCAATTCAATTGAGAATTTGAATTAAGTTGAAGCCCAGACATCTTAAAGTTGCCATGGTTGCGAAACATTTCCTTAGACCATGTGACAAAACTATGTCCCTATCTACAGCTGAGAAAAACAGCACCAATTATGACATTGGGTATTGGGGTGATGGTGGGGAGCTTCCTTCTGCAGATAGTAGGTATTCCTAATGCTTAAAGGAGAAGGACTGTGAGAATCAGTTTCTCCCCCGGCCAAGGAATTGCTCTAAATATAATGTGAATGCTTAGAGATAATTTGTTTCCATCTTTAAGTGGACTAACATGACCATAATAATGCATACTTGCCACTTCAGTATGTTATTGTGGGAGAAGGAAGGGTGGAGCCAGGGATGAAGAGGGGGATCATTTGGAGTCACTACGCACAGACAAACGTCAAAGTCCAACCTCTCATAAAGATCATTAGCCTTACCTAGTGAGTCCAAGTGCTTGGTGGGTAGCTGGAGAAATTATTGTGACTCTGGAGCTTCAATAAATCAGTAGATTAGAACTGAACTGACTGAGCCTAACTGCTTTCCTTTTTTGAAATTTGATGATCTAGTTCTCTGTTCAAAAAGCAAATTAAAATTTGAAACTTATAGAAGAAACTCGACTACCTGTGACCCACTGGGTCATCCTTTCAGAGATATTTCCTTAGCTAAAGGAAAAAACAGAATGACCACGGATGGGCAAAAAAGCAGTGGAAGCAGAACAAATGTCCAAGTTCCTGCCAACTTCCCTTTTGATGTTGCTTGTGGGAAGCTGGCAGGGAGTAGCAGAAATCCCTCCTCCTCTTCCTTGGCTGACCTGAAGAACTGCCTGCCACTTTGCTGCAGGAGAGGAAACAAAGGATGCTGCAGACTGCAAAGAAAACTGCACTTCTGCACTTCTGTTCCCTGTCATGGCACGTCCCAAAGAACCCCCTCCAGGAAGAAAGAAGGCTCACCTGTCGATCACTGGCAACAGCCTCAGCTTTTAGCCCTACATTGCCAGCAGGCATCTGACTTACTCTCTCATCATTCCCTCACCACCCATTGCCATTAAGAGATTTCCGATTTCAGCCTTGGTTTTAAAGTCCAATACCTTCCAATGTTGTCCAATTGAAGGTTACAAGCAAATAGACACGAGAGTTTTAGTAGTCTATGGATCAGATGTGTCTAACCTGCGGCCCTGGACAGTTAATAATGTACTCCAAAAGACTTATATTTTATATGTTGCCAAAGACAATTCCTCTTCATGGCCCAGGCAAGTCAAAATGTTGGATACCCATGCCCTAGATAGATGCATATGAAATTGCCTATTTAGTAAATAACCCTAATGAGAAATTACTAGTCATCTGTTTTAATTAGAGATCAATGTGGAAATTAAGAGAACACATTTATGAAAGAATACATGTAACACCATCCTGGGCCAAGAAGTCCCTCTGTAATGGAATTGCATCTACAGTCTTTTCCAAAATATTACCTTATGGCTGTGAAGCAGCCAGCCAGGAATCACTTGTCAATCATAGTTCTTAGGATTCAGAAAACTGGAGTCCTTGTAGTCGCATGCTTCAGCACATACATGGCAGGATAATAAGCAAAGGTAAAGGGTGCTAGTTCTTAAGGTTCACAGAAAGCAATCTGTTTTGAATCTCTCTCCAGTTATCAGTCCCAAGATTTTGATGTTCTTGCTTGAAATCTGGCAGTGTTTTAGGACAGACCACCAACATTTTGTCAGCTTTCAAGTGAGAAAATGCCAAAAATCTTGGAGCTCTCCTGCCTGGGGGAAAAAGATTTTGAGATTTGCATCAGAAACCACTGTAGCACCCATGCGAGCTACTGGTTTGTCCTCTCATTAAAGATTTGCTTCTTTATCGGGGATTTTGGGAAGCTGTTTTTTTTTAATCGAATGGGTTCTGCAGCCTGAAAAAGTCTGAAAATGCCTGTCACATAGAAACATTTCCAAAAACACTCTTGGTTTGGAAGAACAAAAATGCCAGAGAAACCTCTGGAATGGCAGGGAACAGGGTAAGGTCAGAGGAGTCCTTAACCAATTTAAGTTGGAGAGCTTCTGAAAACAAGATCTAGTTGCCAGCTGGAAAACTGCCCCGAATGATAACCAAGATTTTTTGGAGAAAGCAACTATAGAAATTCAGTCTACCTATAGCCAACATCCTCCTATGAAAATATCCTCCAAGAAGAATAAAGAAAATGTAGGAATTTCAGAGTCTGACTAATCATTTTCTTTGTCCCAGCTCCTGGAAACAAGTTTGGATATTGCAGCGAGTCACTGAAAAGCTTCCCTAACAATCTTACAAAACTCCTTCAAAGGAATTGTGTTAGTTTTCTGATGAAGAACTGCACAGTGAGTAACCAACTGCTTTACAACCAGCAATCCAAATTATAAACTACTCTGGCAGGGTGGAGGTACATGGCTAAACACTGTTAATTTTAAAAGAAAATAAGAAACAAAATACTTTTATTTGCACAGTTTTCTGCCCACTGTGTAAACTTAGCTTAGAGTTTGCATTTATGAGGTGGGTTTTCTTTTTCCCAGATGGTTCTTTTTCAACATTATATTGTGTAAATTCTGCCACTGCTATATTAAACAACACTAAATCTGATTGCACCTGTTTGGTTCAAAGAAAGATCTTATACAGTGCTCAAGGGGGAAAAATAGAATACAAAGCAGGAAATTATCTGTGATGGCAAACTTCTGGAGGAATCAGTTCTTAAAAACTGTTCCAATAAAACTTCAAAACTAAATCCTATAGACAAAAATGTGAATCTTTTGGTTTTATTCAACACAGAGATACAAAGGAAAGAGATACAAATCAATTTTATCCAATGTATAAGAAGTCACTGTTGTAGCAGCTCAACAGAAGAAGTTTTTCCTATGGCATTCTACTAAGTTCAAAAAAACATAAGCATCAGACAACATTTATGACCAAATATTAAATATTTTAAGGTCAGATAACTCACAACTTAAAGCTTTGTTTGAAAAGTTATCAATGAACAATGATAACAATGCAGTTATCAATGAACCTATGTTCCTCACAGATCATCTTCTATTGTTTTTGCCAGTAGTATCAGGGCAGTTAAAACAAAGGAGCCAGAGATGTTCAGATTTCTCTAACCAAGTTTTTTTCAAACTTGGCAACTTTAAGATGTACGGACTTCAACTCCCAGAATCTCCCACCTGCTATCCAGAAATGAAATGGTTCTGAGTACATTGCTTCCTTCAAAAAATCACAAATGGTAGAGTTGTTTATGCACATCTGAGATGTTTCATGAGGAATAATTAGGGGCCTGGAGTATGTTTTGCCTGAAGAGCAGAAGACTGGGGGAAGACATAAAAGTTGTCTTCTAGTCTACTGAAGAAGAGTTGTCATAGAGAACCTCGAGCAAAGCTGTTCAGGAGCATTCCAGAGCAGGACAAAAAAATCGATTTTGAACTACAAACCAACGAATTGGGTTGGATTTCAGGAAAAAAAAATCTTAACAAGCATCAATGGAACAGACTGCCTTGGGCGATGGTGGACTCTTCTTTACTCTGTATTTAAACAAGGATTGGATATACTATACATCTTTTGGGGGAATGGTAGTAAGCAGCTTCCTGCATGAGGTGAAGAATTGGCTAAGATGACCTCCAATGTTCCTTTCAACTCGTACCTTCTATGATTCTATGATCCATAAGTCATCAAACCATAATGAATCTCCACTACATTTTACACACTCGATTGTATGTCTGTGAAGACTCTCATTCATCCAGGGTAATTGTAGATTATACAAAGCAGCAAACAAGACTCAAAAATCTTGATTTCAAGAACTTTTGGAGTGCAATTTTGAGTACAACCAAACTTTTTGGTTTTCAAAAAAACCCCGTATGGACTGTGTTGCAATCCAAGTTTTCAATTACAAAGAATTTTTAAAAAAATTTTGGAATCTCCTTTTGGTGCAGGAACTGCTGAAGGATATATAAACTATTTTCTTGGTCACAGAAATGATGTGAAATTCCTATCACTCTGCAATAGACACGTCTTCTGGGGGTGAAATAGAATCTTAAACTCAAGCTTTTGCACATAGCTGAGTTGTCAGCACTAACTCTGCAACTGCCATAACTCAGTTCTCCCAAATCATAAAGCTGTCATTTAAAACAATGACAATTGTTTTAAATGACATAAACAATTTGGGAATTTTTTTGCAATTTGAATTTTTCTTCTAACTTTTTTATTGTTACATTTACACCTCTCTGCCTGAAACTTCATTCTGACAGGTAATATCTGGCTGAGAAATCTGTGCACCGAACATGAGCGTCCACAAAAAAGCTCAGAGATGGCACCATTACATGTTAAACACTGTGAGCATTAACAATAGCAGCAGAAGTTTTCTGAGCCTTGAACCTTGGCAGGTACAAATGGAGATGTTTGTTGGATCACTTCTCTTTCTTTTAAAATATTTCTGGAAGTACATGTTTGCAACCTTTATTTCTACCAAGTATGTGCTTAAAGTGCTTAAAGCGACTACACATGGGACGTGATCTGCAAATCAAGTGCACGCGAAGGAGATTTTTTTAAAGATATTCAAATATTTTTTTAAACTCTCTCAGTCCATTAATGTACTAAGTTGATTGAAAAAGGTGCTGCGCCATCATGTGGCTTGTCAGTTTTTGGCTTAGCACGTCAGGCAAAATCAGCCACTCTCATTCGTGTACACTAATTTATGGATTTGCAAAATGCATAAAAACAACCAGTTGCAACCTGTGCCTTGTCCATTCCCTGATCTTAAAATGTGGGAATGTGGGAGACTGGGTGATGATACCATTTAATGCAGCCATGTCCAGCCTTGGCAACTTTAAGAGGTGTGGACTTCAACCCAGAATTCCTCAGCCATTTTATGCCATTTTAAGGGTGAGGGTAGCCCCCTGGCTCAGAAAAAAAAGTCATACATTTCAGTACTAAGCCAAACCAAATGAATGGTATTGTAGGGAGTATGTTATGAGAAACCAAACATTGTGGTTTGTCAGTCAGGACTGATAGCGTGCTGTGTGACTGCTGCTTAGCAAGCACTCTATGTTAAGTGAACCATGGTTAAACAAACCATTGTTTAGTCCAAAGCACAAACCCAGCCATTATAACACCACTCCTCCTCTGGGAGAATTAATATAAAGTGTAATCAGTTGACCAAGTCTGGTGTCACAGAATGTGTGAAGCCACAGTCTGTTTTAATCCTAGTTTACAATGTCATTACAGGCTTGATGTAATTAGAGAACAGAACCAATAGGTATCAAAATTCCTCTATATCCAAAGTTGATAAAAGTAATATATGGCAAAGAAAATAATTTCCCAGAAACTTTCATCAGGGAATGGAGTCCCCTGAAGGCTAAGTGTTATCTGAAGTTCCAAAATACATCAACATGTATTATACAAAAAAATGCATTAATTTTTCATTTCAAATTAGTGGAATGAAACTACTGTATTTATAAGCACTTCTGTTTGTTAAGTATTCCTGTGTTGGGGCGTACAATTGAACTGACCTATTTTTAATCTGTCAGAAAGGAATTATATTGTGGGCCAGGGTCCACAGGAAGGGAAGGGAAGGGAAGAGAAGGGAAGGGAAGGGAAGGGAAGTAGAAAAAAAAAAGACAAGGTGGCACAGCCGCAATCATACTGCGGGGATTAGTCCTAAACTCTGAGGATAAACACAAGCCCACCTGCCTAATCTATCTAAGGTGCACTTTGATAAGAGTAATCTGAACCTTAAATGCTGCAAAATAACATTTTTACAAAAGCACAGACATGTCTTTCCTGTCCTCCCCCAAAAAAACTGCACAAAGAGCACTTCAGGCAAAAGAAATAGGATAATAAGCAGGAAATCTCCACCAAAGCACATATATTTGGCCGCTATTGCTTTCCATCCTAAAATATCAATTAAATACCATTTTTTCTTGGCCAGGAATAATTCACTTTCCTGCCAACATGCGGAAACTGGCAATTACATAGTCCACCTGCTCTTGTGCATGACAATGAAATTAAAATATTTGAAGAATTTGGTCGGCCTTCTCTCTTGAAACTATGCGGAGAGTTCGAACAGAGAGCTGTGCCGATGGCCACTGGGCCTATTGCAAGAAGAAAACAGCAGTTGGCCCTTCTGGATAAAAATCAAAAATCTGCTTTTCCAACCTCCAGTTCAGTGGCATGGGTGCTGAAGTGACAGGTCCGCCGTAAAAAGAGTAGGAAAAGATGCAAAGAATTTCCCCCACCCCACCGCCTGCCAGCAAGACACAGAGATTGACCTCAATGGGTGAAAGGCAGAGCTGTGTTTATTCAGGTGCAACAATACAAATCATTGCGGGCTGTACGGCAATGATAAAACAAAGACAGTTCCAAAGAATGTGGCTCGCGGGGGACTTGGAGAACTCCACTGTAAGCAGGCTGTATTTGCAAGATGGAGTGACAGCCTGGAAGAGAGTTATGGTCGGCTGGGGCCCTGGAGCTCGTGCTGGAGTGCCTGTTGGAAATGGAGATGCTTAACAGTGCCACAAAGTCTCACTGGAAGAGGGGAGTTGCAGGCAGAAGCAGTGGAGGGGGAAGGACGAATTGGGGTTGCCTCCTGGATGGATGGATGGGAGGTAACTCCTGCACCAGTGTTTTTTCAAGGTTGGCAGCTTGTGTGGACTTCAGCTCCCAACATTCCCCAGCAAGCATCAGAGGAGGCCTTCAGAGTGTCAGTCAGACTGAATCTCAACTCACTTTATCAGCTGATTATTTCTTCAGAGGTAAATTATGAACTGTGGCCTCCCTTAGCTGCCTCCCCCGCTTACAAACAATCTTTATGGTCATGTATTGGTCAAATTAAATGGAAACAATTGAACATCCCAATGTTAGAATATCCCCCCAGTGAGGACTACCTTGTTGTGGTTGGGGGGCTTTTGTGCTCTGAAGAGGATGAGAGCTCTGCCAGAGGTTCAACCATACTGGACAGATCTCATCAGAGGAGCCAGAAAAGAGTGTCCCCCTCCCATAAAAAATATGAGAAGTAAATTATAGAAATCCATACCGGCTCGGTTGTCGCCCGGGTTAACAAGGACCACGCTAGATGTTGTTGGGGATCCTGGATATCTAGGGGAAAATGGGCTACAGAACTCCACTGGAGAAGGAAATGGCAACCCACTCCAGTATCCTTGCCAAGAAAACCCCATGGACAGCAACAAAAGGCTAAAAGATAGGACACCAGAAGATGGGCCTCTCAGATCAGAAGGAATTATAAATAGCTCCAGAAAGAGTGAAGTGGCTGGGCCAAAGCCAAAAGGATGCTCAGTTGTGGATGTGACTGGAAGTGAAATGGAAGTCCAGTGCTGTAAAGAATGATATTGCATAGAAATCTGAAAGGTAAAACCTATGAATCAAGGTAAGCTGGATGTGGTCAAACATGAGATGGTAAGATTGAACATCAACATCTTGGGAACCAATGAACTAAAATGGATGGGAATAGATAAATTCAATTCAGTTGACCACTATACAACTGTAGACAAGAGTCCCTTAGAAGAAATGGAGTAGCCTTCATAGTTAATAAAAGTGAGAAAAGCAGTAATGGGATACCATCTCAAAAATGACAGAATGATCTTGATTCAAATCCAAGGCAAATCATTCAACGTCACACTAATCCAAGACTATGCCCCAACCACTGATGCCAAAAAGGCTGAAGTTGACCAATTCTATGAAGACCTACAATACCTTCTACAAGTCACAACAAAAAAAAAGTCCTTTTATCATCGAGGATTGGAATGCTAAAGTAAGAAGTCAAAAGGTCATTGGAATAACAGGCAAGTTTGGCCTTGGAGTACAAAATGAAGCAGGGCAAAGGCTAACAGAATTTTGACAAGAGAAAAAGCTGGTCATAACAAATACACTTTTCCAACAACTCAAGAGGTGACTCTACACATGGAAATCACCAGATGGTTAACATCAAAATCAGATTTATTATATTTTTTGCAGCCAAAGATGGAGAAGCTCTGTACAGTCAGTCAAAACAAGACCTGGAGCTGACTGTGGCTCAGATCATGAGCTTCTTATTGCCAA
>JANHZU010006369.1:82477-96918 GCA_032468055.1 Acrochordus granulatus | reverse complement strand
TTAATAGTGCTGGCAGGTGATCAGGGATATGGCAGGTAGGTGTCGAGCAACATTCTCCACACCTAAGAAGGATGCCAATTCCTTCTTTGCTGAAAAACCTTTTGAGAATGCTTGTGGAGGACTTGATATTTAATGCTTTCTTCCTCTTTGGAAAAGAAGTTTATTCCATGAAATGTTGCTCCTTGGCTTCTGCAGTTACTAAAGCTTATGGACCATCAACTTTCTCTGCTGTTCTGCATCTGATGAGGAATCATCATTTATTTCCTTAATTTTATGCACTGAAGGCAGAATCCTTACAGTGCCAGGATGAGGTCAGACGCCTCTTTGGGGAAGCTTTTAATGGGAAATGTGAGAGAGGCAAAAAGAAATAGCTTTAATTTTTTTAAGACGTCGCTGTAGTATAAAATTATCAATACCCGAGTTTTAAAAATAAAGTCAGTTATCCACCTGGCTGCCAAGTGGGCTGGAAGGGGAGAAACCACTAAACTAACCGCATTAGATGAGTCAGAGATTCTTTTCCTGTCGCTTTCTAACATTTAAGGCAATAAAATTGACAAAAATTACATACAGTCGCATTTCCAGATGTGAAGAAAAGACCCTGCCATATTTTGGAAGCTCTGCCTTTTAAAAAAACATCAGAGGCATCAAAAAAAAAACCTCTTGACCTTGGGTAGAGAAACCAGGTACTGCTTTTTATTAAGCCTCCGTGCCACTTTGGGATGTCCAAGACAAATCTTGGAAGGGAAGCCAATATATTTCAGAAAAGGTCAGCTGTGAATTTGGTGGCCCTTTTCAATTTCTGGGTAAGGTGCATTAAGCAAGACGTGGCAATTACATCTTCGAATAACAGATCAATTGTCCATTTTTTCCACTGCTGCCACTTTAAACACTGACCCAGTTATACAGTTTTATGGAGCTGGGAGGAAAGAACTTTGCACAATAATTAAGGTAATGAATTAAAACAATAAACTATTTAGTTTCATTGGGCCAGGAGTGGAGACCTGCGAATCACAGATATTTCTCAAATAGTGCACAGCAGCTTGTGATATTTGTATCACAAATACGATCAGTTATAAACTCGCATTCCCCGATAACACATCAGAGGAGCACCGATGTGTTAGCTAGCGGGGAATGCGAGTGTATAACACAATTGCTGCAGCCCTTTCAAACTTGGGTAGGTCACTTAGGAGTTACTCTGATTCGAGCCATTGAGTTCATTCTATTAAAAGGACCAGCAGCAGCAGCAGCAAAAAGAAAAGGTAGCCGTGACCTGAAAAAAAACACACGAGTGCTCCTCTGATTTGGCAAGATACGCTTAACTTTAATTTAATTTGACTTAATCAAAGTTGTTTAATGTTTTTAATGTTTGTTTTTGTCAGCCGCCAAGAGTCTCTGGATTTCGGCGGCATTTATTAGATAGAAATCTAATAAATAAATAAACTGCGAGTCCCATAATTCCCAGCTGCACACCTCAGCATTCCAACAATCAACATGTTAACTGGCACGTATGGTCCTGAAGAAAAGTAAGTGGCCGGGGAGCAGAAATGAAGTAGGCATGTAGCTGGCTCCCTTTGTACTCTTGCCTCATCCAAGTGGCTGCAGATGGTCGAAATGGCAAAATCTGTGCTGGCGAAAGGTAGAAAACGTCGCTTTCAAACTGGGTCGGAAAAGGGCTGCTTTCGTGAGCGATCAAGGATGAACTGAACCCAGGGCCACCCAAAGCTTAACAAGGCATCTCCCTGCCTTGAGTAACAGGCCATGCAGAAGAGTCCTAAATTCTGATTCTAATTCTAGCCCCGTTTTTTTCCTTGGTTATTTCTTAGTATACAGCCTTGGTGACTATACACATCTTCCATTTTTTATGTACATGTACCTTTTAACTCTAAGTTGAGCCCAAAGCTCTGTTTGCATCCACAAGTCCGCTAACCCGTTCTCGGTATAATTTTCTCATTAACATTATCTGCAGTTGACACTTCCGGTATCTTATTCCTCCACTTCTCTTGACCTGAGAATTTCCATCCATGAGATCCTACCTAGTGCTGTGGTTCTCTAAGCTTGCTCGCCTATTGCGCATTATGCACAATTATGATCCAATTAATTATCTGGAACTCTTGAATCCAACGTCACATGGTCACTTCCCTCCCAAAAGTTCCTTTCTCTGTCTCCTTAATAAGATGGGGTGGGAGAAAGATTTCTTTCTAGTCCCTTTGCCATCTCTTCCAGGAGACCGGTCAGCTTGCTCTTGAAGCATGTATAGTTCTGGGAAGAAAAGAAGGAAAGCGTATCTTCTACAGGCCTTGAGAGCAATTTCCCCCTTCTAATAACCAATAAACAACAACACAAAGTATACCTCATGCCAAACCTCTGTTCACTTGCTTCCTGGGCAACTGGCTTCCTTATAAGCCTTCTGAAGCTGCCTCAGCTAGGGCCAGAGCAAGCAGAGCCCTAGTCATGCACCATGGGCAATCAGCAACCATCTGTCAACCGCTTCTCCACCTCTTTGGCTCTTCCCTCTTCTTCTTCATCTTTGTCCTCAGCTGAACTCTCCAGCCAGTCTTCGGTTTCCTGCCTCTCTTCCTTCGCTCAATGAAGCACAATATTAATATTGAGCCACAACATTAAAAAAAAAAACCCACTTATTCCTGTAATTCTAATTCCCAAAACTTGTGAATGATTGACTGAACAACACTGAGATTTCTTTAAAATGTAGGGGGGAAAGGAGCGGGGCTATCATCCAAAGACTTACTTAGGGTTATGCAAGACAGTAAAGACATAATGTGTGTTATGCTTAGACAGAAAAATGTTTAAATGTTCCCGTTGTTCTTTGAACAGCTGGCCACTGCGGAATAAATGCTCCTGAAATTCCCCTCAGTTTTCGAAAACAGTCGATCCTCTGACAACGGAAGATGCTCCTGAAGAAGAGCAACGTCACAGTCCCTCGGCTAGCGGGGTTCTTTATAAAAATGCAATTGTTACTCGCCTTGGAGAGAGACTGCTGAAATACTAGCCTGCCCCCCAAAAAGCTTTGCAAATGAAACCTAATTTAGACGCCGATTGGCTTGCCATCGTTCCATAAGATAAACTAAACAAGCAAAGGAACAAGGACCCGGCAAAGATCTTTTTTCGAGAGAGACATTTAATGCGGAGAATGAAATATCTAGAAAAAGTTTCCTGAATTCCAGAGGGCTTCAGTCCACGAACACCGTTTCCCATTCTACACGATACAGGTAGTCCTCGACTTACGGCCAGCCACTTATCTTAAAAGTCACAACAGACCCTGCAAAAGATACTTACGACCAAGATTTGAAGTTCCAACAACGCACACACACCCCGGCATTTTGGACACGCAGCAACCAGCCCGCCTTTACGGCCATTTGCAGAGTCCTGGAGTCACATGATTGTGATTTATGACCATTTTTCCAAAAATTGATGTTACTTTCAGTTTCTGGCAAAAAATGCCCCCTAGTGTACAACAGGGGGCTTAACAACCCCCCCAGCATTCACTTAATGACCGTGGCATTTGCTTAACAATAGAGCAATCATTGATTGCTTGACAATCAATGCAAAAAAAGTCATAAATCTCAATGTGGTCATGTGATGATGATCCCCTTTATGACTGTCACAACTTCAGTCATAATTGTAGGCTCAATCATGGTCATAAGTTGAGGACTACCTGTAATACCGACCATTCCTTTGGGTCTCACCAGTTACGTCAGTTGATCCCTGAGGGATATGTTTGGGGGCAGCATATTGTTTTTAAAAACTGTGCCCAAATAGCCCATCGCTTGAAAAGACATGACTTTCTTTTATGTAGTCACTTCAGAAACTTGCTTCAGGAAAGCACATCCAATTTCATTCATCTAGTCATATATTTGCCTGTTAGGTCATGCAAAATATTTCCTGTTCAAACGGTTCAAATTCAGAATGTTCTGCTTCAATTGCAAAGCTCCCAGTTTGATAGTACAGATAGTCCTCAACTTACGACCAGTTGCTTTACAACCATTTGAAGTTATGATGGATTCCCCCTAAAAGTACTTATGATTCGGTTCCAAAGCACCCCCTCAAGGTCACGTGACTGCATTTCAGGCACTCAGCAACTGGCCCGAACTTACGGCTTTTTGCAGTGCCCCAGAGCCACAGGAATGCGATTTATGACCAGTATTTACTTCCAGTTTTCTGCAAAAACGCCGCAAGGCAAACAACTGGTTCGCTTAACGATGGCCACGTTTGCTTAATGAACTGCAAAAAAAGTCATAGCATTGGCTCGGTCACCTGACACGACCAACGACCACAACGGGCATGCTCCACGGCAAGTCATAAGTTGAGGACTAAGTGCCCAATAGCTCTTTCAAGCACAAAACGGGAATTTCCGAGCATCTGAGCAGCGCTCAGAGGTCTAGCAGCTCTGTCCCAGTTGGAAATACTTCATGCTGAACTCAAAACACCTCTGCATGATGAATGGGAAGAACCGGGGATCAACAGCTCACGGGGGATCAGTCTAGCACGAAACATGGACAATCTGCTAAACAAGTTAAGGTTTGTTCATTGCAAGTAAGTCCCTCCTGCACATACCTCTGTCGCTCTGCTGAACGCTGGTCCCATCCGAGGGACCGGAAAGGCACGTGCCGATCAAAAACGAGTTAGGAATCGATTGCATTGGTCTGCCAAAGAATTCCCTTTAAGGGTAAGAGGACAGATGGCAACTTTTTTCCTCCCCTACTTTTGAAACCACTACTGTTTAGATACTTAGGAAGGACCAGATGCGTGCTTCGCTGGGAAAGGAATGTGTAGGAAGGAGCCTGTCCCACAAAAATGTACGGAAGAGCTGATGAATGCCCATAAACCCGAAAAGCCCGGTTTGCAACGAGAGGAAACGGATATGGCTGCAGATCCACACTGATAGAGACAAACAACAGATATCTTGTTAAAAGGAAGATACGGATCATTCTTTCGAAGCACATGTGGCTGCCAAAGGTCATAATTATGGAGGAATCTCACTGTTTATTGATTCCGTGCTGAGGAATATACATACAACTTTGGCCTGGCTCCCTCCAAAGGAGCTAGCCTTTGAAACGCTGACGGCCGCATCTGGCATCAATGTGCTGATCAGTCTGTTCAACTACGGTGAATCTGCATGTCCCAATCGTAGTTTAAGACTTTGATATAGGATTACATAATTCACAGGGACAGCCTATAGCTCAGCTTGGCACCATATGGTCGTGAACCTTCCGATTCATTTCCTGCTTATCCATGGAATTCCTGCTTCTCATGTCCCTAATTTCTATAAAATGTTCAGCATACACATTTATTCCACGCCGGAATCTAAATCATGGGATACACCCTTTAGAATTGCTTTGTAACGTAATGCTGTGTTAAAAATACAGCCCCTTCCTTTTTCCTCTGTAGGGTTGAAAGCTTTTAAGGACAACCATTTTCATGTAATTCCCATTTTACAGGTATTTTATATGCAAGGAATATTAATTCACCACTTACGTCCGGCGAATGTTATAGTTAGGAAATGAGCCTGTGAAACCAATCTCATTGTGTAGATGTACACAATGCTCAATTTGACAGGCAAGAAAGGTAAAAAAGTAAAGGCACACTCTTTAGAAATCTAAAGACTTCCTCTTTCAGTCGTGGATGACTCTAGGGGGTGGTGCTCATCTCCATTTCATAGCCGAAGAGCCAACTTTATCCGAAGTTGCTTCCGTGATCATATGGCCAGCATGACTATATGCCAAGGTGCATGGAATGCTGTTACCTTCCCACCAATTTAGGTGATACCTATTTATCTACTTGCATTTTGCATTCTTTCGAACTAGGCTGGCAAGAGCTGGGACAAATAAAAGGAGCTCACCCCATTATCTGGTGCCTGGATCTCAAATTCGGGCTACCAACCTTCTGGCCAAAAAATACTATGTCTTAACTACTAAGCCAACACACCCCATGACAGGTAAGAATTATTATTTTTTAAACATGCTTTCTTTCTTTTGCCCCCATGGATAACTGCATATCATTGTGGTAAAGGAATAATTGTAATAAATTACATTTTGAAGCAATGAATTAACTGCATCACCTATAAGTGAGAAACTGCTGGTTCAGAATGTGCCTCTTCATCATGCTTGGACAAACTGTGTCTTTAGCCATGCCTTTCACATGGTAATAAAACTGGCCTATTCTACATGGAATGAAAAGTATTTTTTTTAATATCTTTCAATTATGGAGAAGTCATGTAGACAGAGAGTTACAAGTATGCTTTTCAGCAAAGGCATTCACAGCCAGCTGTTCAATTTATGAGACGAGAACCCAAAATTTCAAGGGAACCTCAAATTCAATTCCACTGCCAGTCATTCTCACTTCAGTTAATTCCAACTGTATTTGCTTAAAGCAACAATAGAACCAACCACACAACAATCTGTATTCATCCCAGTTGATACCAGCCACTGAAACAGAGCCTGACACCAAAAAGATAAATTTCTTGGCATTCCATATATAGGACACCATTGCAGAGAAAGTCCTGCCTTATATGCTTGTTGACTTCAAATATTTTAGAGAAATAAATACAAAACCAATGTTCTCAAATATCCAGGTCTCTAGCCTTTTAAGGTCAAATTAGCATGGAAATGAATGTGCAACCAATGAAATTCTTGAGGTTCAGTTCAATCCTAGGCAGCAATCTGACAGCTGTAGCTAACATCAGACCCAGGGAAAGATCATTGCAATAATCCAAGAACCGCTTACCAGAACATCAACCACTTATATTCTCATGGTTTGGGATGACTGAAAGCTGAGAAGAGGTTCTTACTCTCTCTCCTTGTCTCCCTGAGACACAGATGGATCAAACTTACCTTCAAACAATATGTCTATGGATATTCTCATTAGTCCAGGTCATGTTTTATAGTAAAATTGCAAAAAGTGCAGCACTTTCTCAAAAAGGCAACTGGAATTTTCTTGTTTGATACAATCGGAAAAAATTTCATCTCCTATCCAGGAGACTTTTTCAGTTCCATGTGAAAGGGAAGAGGTGGCTAGAATATATGTATATATATTTCTCACAAGGCAGGAATACAGGAATATACACCAGAAAGAATTTCTCACATAACAGGCTAGCAGAGTGACAGTGCTAAAGCAGTAAAGATTTAAAGACCAGTTTTGCCCTTAAGGAACAGCAAAATAACACATCAGAGGATCCTGAAAAGTTTTTGTGAAGATGAGACAAAGCTACACTGTAAACAGGAGACAGTTGAAATCTAAACCCCCCATTAAACAAAATGATGGATCCAGAAAAAAAACCTATCTCCTAATTATTGTATCCAAGCATCAGCCATTGTAGCAAAGTTGTCCATAGGGTGGTCAAAATAATCAGGGTGGTGATCATCTGGATATGAACAAAGCATCGACGTTAAAAGGGGGTAGGCCTTTGACTGCACAGTTGCAGCTGCCATCTTGGCACTTTAACACCCCCTCTTCCCTCGCCTATGCTTTCTAGCTTTCATGGCTTGTCAGGATTCAGGCTATGGAAGTTGGTTCTCATCCAAACAAACAGCAGCTTGGCCAAATGAAGGAGGGAGAAATTTTCATTAAATTGAATTCCTGACTGACTCTGTAAAATCCCCTTGCCTCAACCAATGGTTAAGGAGAATTTGCAAATTAGCACATAAATGCTTCCCTGATTTAGCTGAGGTTTTCCTTTGTTTTTCCCCCCATAATCTTTTTTGGCAAGTTGCCCTCAATTCTTAAAAATCCATGGATGTTATGCTTTAGCTTGATCATTCAATGGTAATTTGAAAATTGCAGCAAATAATCTAAAATGGCATCCACATGTCAAGGAGAAGTGATAAAACTGAAAAAGGAGTGAAATGTGCAATTTAAATACTCCCTGACACCAGAACTTCCATTGCACTGACACTCAGATTGCAGAATTCCCAACATGAAAGGAATTCAATACAGTTGAAGGTGATGGCCATCACGTTGGGTAGGTGATGTCCAACCTTGGCAATTTTAAGATGCGTGGACTTCAACTCCCAGAATTCCTCAGCTATGCTATTATTACTGAGAGTTGAAGTGCACATATCTTAAAGTTGCCAAGGTTGGACACTCCTGATGTTGGGAAAGATGGTTATTCTTTCCTGCACGGAGTCCAGTCCCAGCAATGAAAACAGACTTTACAGCAGTTTCATTACAAGCATTGAAAGTAGATTTTGTTGCAGTTTAAATCTGACAAAAAACAACTTAAACTAACCCTAGTAGCAATATGATGTATATCAATAGGTGTCTTCTTCTGGGCACCTTTAAAAATGCAAATTTAAGCAATCGTTAGACGAGATGAGTAAGGGTCATAATTTTTTTTCTATGACTGGTATTTCTAAATAATTTTGAATTTAAATGTCACATTACATAGGGTGCAGAAACACATGGTCTTTAGACAATACATGATTTCAAATGAAATGTACCAGATACTTTTGTTTGGACTCAACTGAACCGTTGAATGTTTACGACATATGCTGGTATATCAAAAATGCTGTTTGAGTTCCACAAGGGTAATGTCTTATTGCACTGACAAGTCTGTCTTCGCAAAGAATAAGTCATAGCAATAAATCTGCATATAGAATCTATCATTTCAATCTGGAATTCTGCAAATCATGTGTGACGAGAGTAACAAACTGCCAGTCGGAAATTATTTCACTGATCAGCTCAAGAAATGACCTGCTGTGAGAACTCTTGCATTAAAATCATATGTTTTGTGAAACTGCAGGAACTTTGGGAAGTGATTTCTCCACTGCAGACTTTAAAGAAGCTTCATAGAGCCTTCATGTTGTAGCAGCCATTCTCCCAACCCCACCGTGGCATCTAGAGCTAGAAATACTGAACAAGCTCAGCTGAGACTGACAGCCACTTGGGGGGAAAGGGGGGTTAGAAAATAGAAGACCCTTCAGTTGCAAGCAGACTTTGCACTATAAAATTATTAGTTATTTATAAATAAATCTCAGAAAAAAGCCTGCCCTGAGCATCTTGCACAGCCCTATAATGCTACCACACTAACATATAAAGACCTGAGATTGCCCACATGTGCTCCGGACAGTTGCAAGATAGCAGACTTAAAGCTCTGGGAGATGAGAGAAAACCATGTTCACTCAAACTGCAGTTGGTGTCTTTATGGACTTCCTTTTCTAACCACTTTTGGAAATTGCTCGTTAATCTCTTTTTAGCTATTAGGAATCTTTGGATCCATAAGTTTTACAGCACTAGGTGAGTTTCCTTCAAGTCTTCCACAATTTTTAGGACTTAATTTTTTTTTTAGTAAATGGCAAAAAAATTATTGGAATGTTGATTTTGGAAAGTTACAACAATGCACAAAGAGTCCAGAAGGATTTTAATAAGATTTTGGAATTATAAGAATTCTTCCAGCAGGAAAATGCTTTTTTATTTTGAATTCCTTAAAAAAGTGATAGGAATGGACTTTGAAGACTGGATACAAGAAGAAACCAAAAAGAACTAAATACTGTATTGCAATTAAAAGAGAAGAAGATTTAAATTTGATTTACAAATATAGAATGGACAAATACTTTAAATATCAGACATACTGAAGGATATTTGTGAACATTGGACCAGAAGTTTATTTTCAGAGTGTTTGTCATTATACATAGGCTCTGTTTAAAGAACCTGAGATAGGCACATGTTGTTGTTTGGTGGTGCTAAAGGTATTGCTGCAGGATGTAAGCTATTCCAAGTAAAGTTGCATTTTGCAATTGACTGATGGTGATTTTGTCAATGCCAATGGTTTTCAAGTAGCGCTCTAGATGTTTTGGGATTGCATCCAAGGCACCTATTATTATTATTATTGCATTTCCAGCATCTGCTATGACATTGCATAATGCCACAACCACTGGTTGCCAGTTATGATGTGGCTAAGTAGCCCAAAGAGTATAGGAACTTTCTCTGCAATAAAAGAAAATTAATAGAATTTTTTGTTATTCAGTCATGCAGTCATGTCCAACTCTTTGTGACCCCATGGACTGCAGCATGGCAGGCTTCCCTGTCCTACACTGCCTCCCAGAATCCACCCAAATCCACACCCACCACAATCACTATGCTCTCTAACCATCTCCTCCTCTGCTGTCTCCTTCTCCTTTTGCTTTAAATCTTTCCCAGCTTCATGGTCTTTTCTAATGAGTCCTCTCTTTGTATTATGTGGCCAAAGCATTTGAGCTTCAGCTTCAGTATCTGTCCTTCCAGTGAACAATCAGGGTTGACTTCCTGTAGGATTGACTGGTTTGATCTCCTTGCAGTCCAAGGGACTCTCAAGGGTCTTTTCCAGCACCAGAATTCAAAGGCATCAGTTCTTTGGCACTCAGCTTTCCTTATGCCCAACTCTCACAGCCATACATTACTACTGTCAGCAAGGTGATGTCTCTACTTTTTAATATGCTGTCTAGGTTTGCCATAACTTTCCTCCCAAGGAGCAAGTGTCTTTTAATTTCTTGGAGCCCAAGAAGGTAAAATCTGCCACTGCTTTTATTTCTTCCCCTTCTATTTGCCAAGAAGTGATGGAACTGGATGCCATGATCTTAGTTTTTTTTAACGTTGAATTTCAAGCCAGCATTTGCACTCTCCTCTTTAACCTCATCAAGAGGCACTTTAGTTCCTTTTTACTTTCTGCCATTAGAGTGGTATCGTCTGTATATCTGAGGTTGTTGATGTTTCTCCCAGCAGTCTTAATTCCAGCTGGTGATTCATCCAGCCCAGCATTTCGCGTGATGTGCTCTGCACATAAGTCAAATAAGCAGGGTGACAACATACAGCCTTGCCGTACTCCTTTCCCAATTTTGAACTAGTCCGTTGTTCCTTGTCTGGTTCTAACTGTTGCTTCTTGACTAGCATACATATTTCTCAAGAGACAGATAAGGTGATCTGGTACTCCCATTTCTTTAAGAATTTGCCACATTTGGTTGTGATCCACACAGTCAAAGTTGTGTAGTTGTCTAGTTCCTCTGCCTCTTCGAAAACCATCCTGTACATCTGGTAGTTCTTGGTTCACATACTGCTGAAGCCTAGCTTGTAGTATTTTGAGCATAACCTTGCAAGTGTGTGAAATGAGAACAATTGTACAGTAGTTTGAACATTCTTTTGCACTGCCTTTTTTGGGATTGGAACATAAACTGACCATTTCCAATCCTGTGGTCACTACTGAATTTTCCAAATTTGCTGGCATACTGAGTGCAGCAGTTTAACAGCATCATCTTTTAAGATTTTAAATAGTTCAACTGGAATAATATCACCTCCGCTAACTTTGTTGTTAGTAATGTTTCCTGAGGCCCACTTGACTTCAACTTCAGAATCTCTGGCTCTAGGTCAGTGACCATACCATCATAGCTATCAGGGACACTTAGATCTTTCTTGTAGAGGTCTTCTGTGTATTCTTGCCATCTCTTCTTAATCTCTTATGGTTCTGTTAGGTCCCTACCATTTTTGCATGAAATGTTCCCTGGATATCACCAATTTTCTTGAAGAGCTCTCTAGTCTTTCCCAGACTATTGTTTTCCTCTAATTCTTTGCACTGTTCATTAAAGGCCCTCTTATCTCTCCTTGCTATTCTCTAGAAATCTGCATTCATTTGGGTAGATCTTTCCCTTACTCTCTTGCTTTTCATTTTCCTTCTTTCCTCAGCTATTTGTAAAGCCTCATTAGTCAGCCATTTTATTTTCTTGCATTCATTTTTCTTTGGGATGGTTTTAGTAGCTACTTCTTGTATAATATTACACATCTCTGTCTATAGTTCTTCAGGCACTCTGTCTACCAAATCTTGCCTGTTATTCCATATAACATGATCAAATTTTAGGCTCTGGGCAATCGGCATATATTTACGATGATTACAGTGTCCTGGGGTCTGTATGCACATGTATATGTATGTATGTACGCATACATACATTGGGGGTAGGTAATACCTACCTCTACGGTAGGTAGATAAGTAGGTGGCTGGGTGGCTGCATGGGGGATGGATGGATGGATGGATGGATGGATGGATGGATGGATGGATCAATCTCCTCCTCTGGCCTATATGTTGACTGTGTCTAATATGCTAATTTTAATAATGTTCTTAGATATAAAAAAAATCACTGGCAAGGACAGGAAACATAAGGTTAGGATCTGAATCAGGTTTCCACATATGTTTCCAAGATATAATATATCAGAATACCTCTCAATATTTCTCCTCTGCTAAACATCAATCTCAGATTCTCAGTTTATTTCGCCAATTGTTCATGCACAAGTTTGAGAAGGAAAGAATTAGGAGATTCTCTATTGCTAAAAATATTCTTAGCCTATACTTTGATGTAAGTCACTAATTATGTCATCAGGCCCTTCCAAAATATGTGCTTCTGCACATTAAAGTTGCCATTAAGATCGCACCTAAAATGAATTCTGAATCTCAACAAATTTGAGAGTTTCTCCTTGGGCAAAATAGTTGAAGAATTTAAAGGGAAGCCATATGCATTACCATAAAATAACGGCAAAAATATTTTGGAGATGTTCCACCTTGAGAATGGAAAGTCTGTTTCAAATCCTCCCCCCAACTGCTATTAAAAGAGACAAAAACAAAGAACAGAGTTTTTTCCCCAAGAGTGGCTTTAGTGAAAATATTTGAAAAACCATCTATTTATGGATTTTTTTATTTTCTTAATGAACCCAGAGAGCAACCTGCTAAAAATCATTTGAACTACATTCTGATGGCTTCAAAGAACCAGCACAGTATCCTGGCTTATTTATTTGGTTTCCAAAGAAACCACATGTCACATTCCTCAAAGTAAATTATTGATTTATTTAGGAGGTAGAATACTTTTTTAAAGTTCCATTTAAGCAGAGATCATTCATTTTGATCAATCCAAGATTCTGCTCACATGGATAGGGATAGGGCCAATGGTTGTGTTAGCTAGATTTCAAGATTCAAATAAGCAGTGGTCAAAATCCTATTTTTGTAAAACATGTGTATGTCCCACTGGCTCAGCTGAGTAAATATGCATAAAGCAGTCCAACTTTGTCATTGCTTAAGTGCAACCCTGGCCAGTGCTATAGTAAAAGCAACATAAGATACTGCTAATGAAAAAGGCCCTTCCCTAGTCCAACGGCAACTTAAGTACACTTCTGTACAGTTAATCCTCGAGTTACAACCATAATCAGCCTGGCCATCACGATTGTAACTCTTTTTGGTCATAAATCGGGTCACCCACGTGACTGACCCAATTTTAGGATCTTTTCTGTGGCAGTTGTTAAGCAAGCATCACAGTCATTAGGAAATTCCTTGGTTCGCCATGGATTGCTTTTGCCAAAAACTGGAAGTCAATTTAGTTTTCGGCAAAATGGTAGTAAAACAGGGTCATGCGATAGCAGGATGCTGAAAATGACTAGTAAAAGCAGCCCAATTGCCAAGCACCAAAAAGGAGGGGCCCGACCATTGGAACTTCAAATCTGGTTGATAAATATTCCCCCATCGTATAATTTAGAACAGTCACTAAGCAGCTGGTCGTAAGACAAGGACCACCTGTAGTTAAGAAATTCTGCAGCTTTAGGTCTGAACTCGAGCTTGAATTGTAACTTTCTACAGTATTCCAAGGTCTAGCTGGGTACATATCCTCCAATCCTTCCACGGGATTGGGGGACGCTGGTAAATTAACTCCAATAAATTCAGTGTGCAAATCACCAAAGCTCCTCTCCCAACAGGCATTCTAGTTTTTGTTGGAAAAGGAGACAGAAGAAAGGTTCGATCCCAAACACCCCGCAGAAGCTTCTCCTAAAAGGCTTGATCTTCAAGGCATGGTGAACTCAGGTTGATCGGTTGGATTCTCTTGTGTTGCCCTTTGTGAAAATTGGCTCATCATTTAAAAACAATACTTCTGATTTTTTTTAAAAATTTTACTGTCTATGTCACTTGTAAACCATTCTGATTTTTTTTATTCTGAACACTGGGTTCTAGATAATTGCAATAATAAATAAAAACTTATTCAAAGGGGCTGTTGAGTTCAAACGGGAGTCCCACGCAGGACTTCAAAGGAAAGCATCCCTGAGAAATGATTCAACTAGCTTGCAGTCATTCTTGATAAATTTGTTTAACAGATACTCTGTCAAGAACCAAAGGTGTTGTTCATCCAGGGAGGTCCTGTTGAAAGTCCCCACCCTTGTCCCAAGATAATGGAGTGCAGGAAAGGGGGTTGTCTTTTTCTGTGATCGCCCCCTACTCTGTGGAGTATCCCACTTGTGAACAACCCACACTTAGCAGATATTTTAAAAACTCAAGGTAGTTCCAATTCAAATTGGCTCCACTTGAATAATCTATCTATCCATCCATCCATCCATCCATCCATCCATCCATCCATCCATCCTTCTATCTATCCATCCATCCATCCATCCATCCATCCATCCATCCATCCTTCTATCCATCCATCCAT
>JANHZU010006369.1:69839-82377 GCA_032468055.1 Acrochordus granulatus | reverse complement strand
CTATCTATCTATCTATCTATCTATCTATCTATCTATCTATCTATCTATCTATCTATCTATCTATCTATCATCTATCACATGTATATGCTGCCAAACTCAAACAACTCTTGAGAGCTTAATTAATTAAGGATGCTTTAGTGGCAATGCAGAAGACCACTGTTATTTCTTATTTAGAAGAGTTTAGTGACATTTCTCCTTCATATTAAGAAAAGTCTAGAAATTTAGGGCTCCTTCCAAACTAACCTGCTTGTTTTTCACTTTTTGGTTTTATAATCAGTTGTTTTTATGGATTTGTTTTGTTTCCCTTTGTTTTTGCATGCAACCTAAAATCCTTAAGAAGAAGGTGGGCTATGAATACCATTAACTAATTTGCTCCCTAAAATAATAAGTTTCTTCTCAGGAGAATGTTGAACAAATAATCAAATTAAAAAACGGCAGAGTCCATTATTAATTTCCCTTGCAGCAAAGCTGATCCTGTGCAATATCTAGTATGATATTGCACTGATCCTGTGCAGTATCTAGTAACATGCACTTTATAGTTTTAAGATTTTTTTTAAAAAAATGCATGACTTGCAAAAAAAATAGTTGCGACATGCAAACAAAAAAACAAAGGCAAAAAAGTTGGAAAGGACACTTTGCCCTTCATTGTTGTCAGCCAAGAGAAGAAACCCAGTTTGTTTGGCTGTGGTGAGCAATTTGAGCTTTTGTGAATTTTCAGAAACAGTTTCCAAAAGGATTTGCATCTAACATGCTTGGCAGTTGTAGGAATCAACTGGTAAACATCCTTGAAATGGGTTTTGAACACCTGCACTGCAGGAGTTGTAGTTAAACTGCTTTGGAGAATTGTTTATGTCATTTCACTTGATTTCCCCTAAGGAGGAAATTAATTTTACAACAATGTCAGTACATAAGGGGGATTCTCTTCATGCTTTTCTCTCCTCTGGCTTTGAAATCCTGGGAGGGGAGGGGAGGCAGGAGCATAAATAGAACAGCTTTCAATCAGTTGCAAGCTTGCCCACAGCACAGCTCCAATTGGGAGTACACCTGGGGTAATAAAATCCTAGAGAAATATAACTCACTGCGTTTGCAAGGATGGGCTGCTTCGTTTTGTCAACAGGCAACCTTAACCAAACCTTTTGCAAGGGGCATTGCGAAGTAAGCAATACATGTTTTCCAGAAAATGCAGGAGTTAGTCTTACACCACAGGGCAAAAAAATAATAATGTGTTTTTGTTATTTAGAAGGGGCTAGCCTATTCATATGGCCGTTTCTTCAGGCAAGTGATCACATCAGCCCCTTGGAAGACAAACTGCCATGCAACTACAACAAAAGTGACCTGCATTATATATAAAAAGAACTTAGGCTGTGAAGCAGCATCGCTCTGAACCGGAGACCTTGCGGAAGACAGGTGCTGTCTTCATGCACTGAGTAGCAGCATTTGCAACCACCTGGTGAAAAGGAGAAACTGAATGCAGGGACCGACCTTCTGTCAGCTGGAAGGTCGGCAGCCCGAGTGCGAGACCCAGGCACCACATAATGGGGTGAGCTCCCATTCCTTGCTCCAGCTCCTGCCAACCTACAATTTGAAAATGTGCAAAATGCGAGAAGATGAATAGGTACCGCCTAAATTGGGGGGAAGAGTTCCATGCGCTTTGGCAGAGAGCATGCTGGCCACATGATCACAGAAGCTTCTTCAGATATGAAACAGGGATGAGCACCTGACTTATGACACAATTGGGACCAGAATTTCGGTTGTAAGTCATTGCAGACATAAGTCAAGATGGACCCGATTTTACAACCATTTTATTGTGGTTAAGTGAATCATGCAGTTGTTAAGTGAATCCAGCTGGCCCAAAGGGCATTTTTTGTCAAAAATAGGCAAAAACTCTCAAATTACGATCCCATGCAATTAGTCATAAATGCAAGCCAGTTGCTAAGTGCCCAAATTGCAATCACATGACTGCGGGGATGGTGTGACAGTCATAAGTGCAAATACAGGTTGTAAATCACTTTTTCCAAGGCTATCATAACTTTAAACCATCATTAAATGAATGGACATAAATTGAAGATTATCTGTATGGGCAGTCTCAATCCCAAATTGGTTATATTTTAAATATAACCAAGCACAATGGGGATTCAGTTGTCCACAGGAAAGTTTGCAAATTCATTTAATTTGCATAGCAAAATTAAATTCATTTAATTTGTATGCAAAATTCAGTCTACAAGCAGTAGAACAGGGTTTCCAGTCTGATTAAGGTAATGAGCCTATCTGGAATGTTGAGAGCATGTTAAAAGTACTTCCACAAACAGCTGTGGAAAGTGGTGACATTGCTCCCCATCACTCCTCTCATCTCACACATTACTCCAGACCTCCTAAGTTGTTACTTACAACTTAGTTAACTACCTACTTGTTCTGGAGAGAGCAAGCATGCTTTCGAACATATTTCTGACCTGCATCTACCCATCTTTTTTTTTTCAGGAATGCCTCGTGGTATTATTAGAGCTCTGCAGAATCATGCTTAGAACAAAAAGAAATGCTTGAGGTTAGTGCTTTGTTTCACAACTTCTTCACTTTTTAAGATTATTTTAACTTTATTTAAAAAAAAACCTGGTGGGTATGAAAACAGGTGTCAGGGAATATGCTGGCCGCCATGGATTTGGACAGAGGGCTAAGGGGTACTGGATTGGTTTCCACATCTTTGAGACAAATTGACCAATTCTGGGCAAAGTCAAGGATTTCAATTTTGGAGGCGGGTAGAACAAGACCTTCACAGTGAGCAAAGGTAAAACCTAGTGGACATGACTGCATTAACCTTCAGCGTCTTCATGTTTTGGTTTGCTTTGACTGCTGCAGGTTTGCTGTTGACTTGCTTGGATCAGGCAACTCTGCCATGAAGCACACCTTCCTTGGCAAGAATCTGGAACTTCCTTCCAGTAATTCACTTGGAAATTGGAAGGACGCGTGAATCAAATGGAGCCCTGAGACACTGAGCATGTGTACTGTCATTGTGCTGGATGGCAAACTGAAAGTCTGTGTTTGCTTCATCTCATGCTATAAACCTTGGCACTCCTCTGGCTTCCCTTAATTATGTAAACTGCAGTTTTCAGCACCAGCCTTGCTAGCTGTAGAAACAAGGAAAGGCTTATGCTGCCCACCAATATGGTTGTTCTCCACCCTCGGATGGCCAGCTGCCTTCCCGATTACTCACTCTCCACCTTAAACAAGGCGACAAGACTCCACTGGATGGAAAACTAGACTATGATCCATAAAACATCTCAGAAAGAGCGCTGAATAGTTCAAGAAGATTCTTGGGTGAGTCTCCCTAGGCTGTTGAGCTGTTTTAGGGAAAGAAAAAGGCAACCAACATATTTCTGTCCATACCTGATTTTGTATCGGCAGATCGTGCCATTTCCTCTCAAAAGAAACGTATCAGACATACATTTCCTACTTCACCCTTCGTTCTACGGTAAGCTGCAGATTACATTCAAGTGCATTTTGCATTTAGATTTTTCCCCCCTGCCTCCTCCCAAATAGCTCTGAGTATGTTACATCATTTTCAAAAGTTTTATGTAGGACAGGAATAAATTGGTTTCTAAATGGCGGAGTAACTTGTTAGAAAGCTGTTGCAAATGTGCGCACGCCTATGCACGACTCCTAAGATGGCTGTTTACATTTACAAAAGAAAAAATAAATATTTTGCAAGACCAAAACTGGGATACATTCTTTTATTCCCAAGGCATTTCCACCAAACCATTCAGAATCTTGAAGCTAAAGCAGAAAGATGAAAGAGAGAGAAAATTTATTCTTAGCACTGAGAAAGTTGGTTATCGCTGCCCCGTTCCAGGTGCAAAAACATTTCCGTTATTGTAACAAACTCACTTGCACTGAGTGAAAAGCTACCCAAACACACCTGGGGCTTTTTTTTTTTTAAAGGACTTAATTGTGTATTAAAGTAAACATGTTAAGGACAGAAATATTTTGAGTCATCAAAAAGGGTTTGCAGCTCTCGGGTCTCATTTAAACGGCCTTTTCTGCTTGTTGGATGCATACTGTGTGTGTGGTAGGTGCATATGTGGGTGAGAATGTTACAAACTAATATCCTCAGTTATTTAAGAATAAAAAGGGAAAAGATTTAAAGTTTGGGGTTTTGTTGTTGTTGTAGTTGTTTTGCTGGTTTCTTCCCAAAACCAGCTTCCAGGTGTCAAGACTCCTCCACGCATCTTTAAAGAAAAGTTAACGTTCAAAGACTTTGAGAAGTGCAACATCGTAAGGGCAAAAAGATAGGATTCGAATTCTGACTTTTAAGCGCTGTATAAAAAGTGCTAGAATGGTGCCCTGATGCTCAGTGAGAAAAGGCTGTAAGCTGAACGACTTTGCAACGATGGAAACAGGTGGGTTCAGGGTAGTCGAATGCTGCATAAAGAACGTTTTTGGGTTACAGTAGCTAATCATAAATATGCTTAGGTATCTCTCTGTATGGTACAGTCTCTCTTTCTCATGCACACATGCGCCCGAGATCCCTGGCTGGCTCTTCCTGTCCCAGGACTCATGAATCAGCTGCTTATGTCAACATTCTTGCATTTTTCTACATGCCTGGAGAACACCTGGATATTGGTGTTGCCGAAACCGTGGCACTCGGAGTGCTTGCCAGGCGCTGCTGTGCGCAGGAAGGCTTGATCCAAAAGCAAAGAAGTGGACAACCTTGTCCTGAGCTAGCTGGTGAGTGCTCCTGTGCCAGCGCATTGCCCAGGAGAGGCTTCTTTCTGATGAGTCTTCATACTTGTGCAATCAGTTGGGGACCCCAACATCTGAACCACAGCAGCTGCTGATTTCAAGGTAGGGCCTGTGGGCTCTGCTGGGCTCATGGATGTCCTCCTCTGCTGAAACAAGTATTTTTGTCTTCAGGTCATGTTGACTCGCCTGAATAAATCCGCGTCGTCTTCTTGGCATCGTTTTTAGAAACGGCTTGCCCTTGCTCCTCCTCAGGGCAGAGAGACAGAAGGGCTGGGACAAAGCCACTCCACTGGCTTCATGCTTAGGGCAGGATTGGAACTCATGGTCTCCTGGTGCCTAGCCTTAAACCAGTCCGACCAGCGGGGTTCACATCCACGCATCTTAAAGGCTGAGAAACACTGATGTAGAGCTATACCATTGCTTTTATTTTTTATATCCCATTTTTATTATTTATATAAATAACTCAAGGCAGCGGCCATATCTAACACTAATTTCTCTTCTCTTTCCCACAACAGCAACCCCGTGAGGTGGGGTGGGCAGAGAAAGAATGACTGGACCAAAGCCACCCGGCCGGCTTTCATGGCTCAGGAGGGACATCATCTCCTAGTGACTGGCCCAAAGTCACCCAGCAGGCTTTCATCCCTAAGGAGGGACTATAACTCACTGCCTCCTGATTTCTAGCCTGCTGCCTTAACCACTAGACCTTCTCCTTCCTCAGGAGAAGTAAGGAATAAAGACAGTCTGTGCCTCCCAATGTCTTGTTTGGTGGCATTCATGACCCTCACTGATCCTCACGGCCAAAAACCAAAAGCAGAAGCCTGCAGCTTTGAGAAGGAAACTAGTACAACACTCTAAAACTGGCAGATCAGATAAAAACAAAAAGTCACTCCAAAACGGCAGTCTCACATAATGTCATGGAGCCCCATCCACTTTGCTGCCCATCCACACACACACACAACAGAAATGGCAAGGATGACCATTGGTCACCTATATCCGTGAGGGAGGAATCCAAAACATCAAGATGACGGTCACCGCATCGTAACAGAGGACCCCCCCTCTTTCCCTGTGCATTCAAAGAGGATGCGTATACAAAAGAGGCAGGGCTTCGGTCACATCGCCCCCAACTGCCATCTTGACTTTTTTGACCTTCCTGTGGATGCTGAACAATTGCAAGACTGGTGCGAGGAACTGCCTCCCACCTGTTGGCAGGGAGTAAGAGGCCTCCTTTGTGATTTTGAGACTTCTAAATCACTGGTCTCAGATGAAAGAATTCAGGAACTACCATTGTAAGGCAGGCAGGTCATTTTGCACAAGTTGCTGCTACGTTCATAAAAAGAGGGCACAGCTGGATGAAATAGGGGTCCGGGCACGATTCAAAGACACTCCGGCCCCATCTACCCAAAGAAGAACAGCAGTGGGGCAAATAGCGTCACGTGAAAGACATTCTACACAACAGTGCCTTGACTTGCAACTCCTGTTTCGAGGCACTGGCAAGTGAATTCAGATGACTAACCTGGGATTAGGAGACGTGGAAACGGGCAACCGCCCAGGGAACACACGTTCCTCTCTCAAAAGCAATCTGAATATCAGAACAAGGTCTTCAAACTGCTAGCTCCAGTGTACAAGTATTCCTTGGCAGCTGAGTATTTGCAACCTTTCCCTCTCATTGTCTTCCAAAAGCATATGAAAGGCAGAGGTCAGTGGTCAATTCTGCAAAACCATGGATAAAGAAAAGTGAACGTGTTTTGCTCCAACCTGTGTTTCACTTTACATCTGACAGCGAATGAGATGCCATGTGTCTGACAGCTGTCTAAGCAAAGTAAGATTTTTTTTTTTTTTAAAGTACAAATCTCCCACCACAGGGCCCAAGGATCTGGATCTACAAGATCGGTGGTTAACAGGAAAAAGGCAGCAAGGGTCAAAAATCCATTCGGAAGACCACTGCTGATCCTGACTAAGGTGCAAGTAGTCCTCGACTTATCACCGTCCATTTAACAACTCGTCAACAGTGCTGAAAAAAGTGACTTACAACTGGTCCTTACAACCATTGCAACGCCTCTGGGGTTACATGATCGCGATTCAGGCGCTTGGCAACTGGCATGTATTTACAACGGGTTGCAGTGTCCCAGGTCACGTGCTTACCACGTGCCACCTTCTGACAAGCAAAGTCAATGGGGGAAGATGGATTTGCTTAATGACGAGGGCAAAAAAGGTCGTAAAAATGGGTGCATCATTTAACAACCGAAGTTCCAGCCCCACTTGTGGTTCACAAGTCGAGAACTACCTGTACACTCCGAAGATGAGGGAAACGTGAACGTCAGCGTGCATTCAGTGATCCGCTGTGAATGATTGGAAAGCGAGGAGGAGAAAAACTCCAACATCCTTCGGGATAATGCCTCAGTGGTACGTTAGCAAGCGCAAGACGCTTTCTTTATGCAGCGCTGACACTCCCTTTTTCATGACTCTCTTCACCAAGGTCTGCCTCTGCTTCTCAAGATGCAGAAGCTGCTGCAAACTACAGCAGCGGTTTTGGGGTACAGCTCTACACGTGTGTAGGTCACACCAATAAATTCTCTGCTGTTGCTTCCAAGATGGGCACCTTAAGGCAGTTCTCCTTGAGGTTTTCCATTGGAATATTTGGAACTACATGAGCTTTTTTGAGAAAAGCTTCCATTTTTTTCAGCGCCAAAACTAGCTTGCTCAAATTCCCAAGCTATGCGGTTTTTCTGAACGAGACATACAGCTCCTTTTTGGGGTTCAAAACAGTTGTCATCTAGGGTGAGTGAAGAAAGGATCTCCTCGCTGAGGAGCCCAGTTTGGTGCTTCTTCACAGGTCACCGATATTCATGGAAAGAGGCAAGCCACGCACATTGGGTCGCATCCCTTCGTGGGGAAGGGTGTGACCGGTGGTGTCCAATGGAGAAATGTAGTCAAGTTTCTGTCCTGCAGCTGGAAGGCCGGAAAGAGGAAAGACGACCCCCCAACAATGAATCATGCAGACACACACCCAGCAGTCTTCCTCATCACGAGCATTTTCTTTTCATGAAAACCTTCAACCTACTGACGTGCTTTCAGAAATGGAAATAAATAACTGAGCTGAGAAATCACCGACCTAAATGCGCATATTGGGAATTACGAATCTGAATTTATTTAAGGCAGCCTTCTCCAACTGGGTTCTCATTTAATAAACTGATCTTCAGCTTCCGTAATATCCAGCAGGCATGGCTGGAGAATTAACTCCAACCCTGCTAGAAAACCACGGTTGGAGAAAGCTTCTTTAAATTCTTCTAGACCTCATGATGCCAAAACTCTCTCCCATTTTGGACATCCAGGCTTTAACTGATAGGCTGAGTCATCCTTGATTACCCTTCTTGGTATCTTCTGAGATGGTCCGTCAGTACCAAGATGTCTCTTACTTCTGCTGGTGCCTCTCTGAGATCCTGCATGCTTCAGCAGCTACTTTCCTGGCAATGAAATCTTCTCTTTTCAAGACTTCTCCACTTCCTCGAAAACCCAGCTCGACCAACTGGCGGGCCATTTCTTCATTCTGGAGAAGTAAATGAGAACTCAGTTGAACCAGTAGAAATATCAGGGTTTTGAAATTGGTGGCAGACCCACAAGTACTCGTGGGCAAGCCATGTTTGTCATCAAGCCTTTTCAAAGGAAGGATGCCTCCCCTGCTTTCTTGGTCGTACCGTTTTTATTGCATTTTAGCCAAAATCAGAAAATTAGTGATGTGCATCTTTGATAGCGCAAAACCCAGGAAATTATTTATTTACGGGAAATCCTCATATAATGACCGGTCACTTAGCAATTGTTCAAAGTTATGACAGATCACCCCCCCAAGGTACTTTTGATCTGATTTCAAAGTTCTGAGGGCCATGCTCACACACACACACCTGCAGTCACGTGATCACACTTTGGCAACCAGCTCGTCTTTTCTTGTTGCCACTTTCTGGCATTTACTTCTGATTTCTGGCACAAAACACTCTTTAGATAAAATGGATTTGTTTAGCGACTGCTGCAAAAAAGGTCATAAAATCAGGCACAGCCCATTTAACAATCGTAACAACCTAGGACCATAATTCCAGGCTCAATTATGTCCGTAGGTTGAGGACTACCTGTATGCACATGATTACTTATGCAAGCAAATTTAGTATTTTTGCTACTAAACCTAAAAATCTAGGTTCTCAGTAACTAATAGTAGCTTTTTAAAAAATATTTGAACTTCCATTTGTTTATCACAGATCAACATCTCCCATTAAAAGGAGTCCGGCTGCTCTCCTCAACTAATAGCAACAGCACAATCCTACACTAGTCTGCTCAGAGTTAGGTTCCTATGAGTTCAATCAAAAAGTTTTGTAGCTTAGCAAGGTATAAAACCCAGACCAACTTGATCTATTCAATAAACCATTGTTTAGCACATCCTGGCACTCAACCAGCAAACCTCTCAAAGTGGCCCTTTAGCATTTTAGAGAGCATTTGAAGAGCTTTTCAGAAGATTCATTAAAAGCTTATCCTTCAGGAAATCCTTTTGAGTTCTTGTGTAAGCTACTAAAACTCAGTAAACTATGACTTTTTAATTGTAAGGGTTTTTTTTCCCTACAAAGTCCAAAACTAGGGCCAAAATATCTAAAGGGCTGACTATTGGTTCCCATGTGAACCTACCCAGAGATCCAGACACTAGGGGTAAAATCCTAAGATAGTAGGAAAGACAAAACTGTGACAGATTCACGAAGCCACTGAGAGTTGGGTGACTTATACATGTTAATATAAATAGGCACTTCAACCTCCTCTTTTTCCTTCTGTTGCTTCATAAAGTATGAGGTATACATCAAATAACAAGGCTATTATTGCTATTACCAGTAATGATACAGAAAAATAAACTGAAAGTTGCTGTAGACAACAGCAAAGGAAAAGGGGTCTCAGGTCCTTCACATCAAATACTCATTTCTGCAATTGGAAAAAGTGGGCTTGGTGGGCAAATGT
The DNA here is from genome assembly GCA_032468055.1 of Acrochordus granulatus. NCBI lineage: Eukaryota > Metazoa > Chordata > Lepidosauria > Squamata > Acrochordidae > Acrochordus > Acrochordus granulatus. The sequence continues at coordinate 72,654 of JANHZU010006369.1, read as the reverse complement.
TTACAAAACCAACCGCTGAGTTGAAGATGCCACAGCTCTCCTCATCCCTTGCGCATTTCTGCTGGTAAGGAATAGAAGCATCATTTTAAACAAAAGTGAAATAATATTTCCACCTAGTGGCTATCCTGAGGAGCCACAATCCCATTTCCATCAAGAGCCCCTGAAATCTACAAGCCGCGGCAAAGAACAGCCTTTTAGACAATGCACGGCAACCTCTAAAGGACATTGTAGAAAATCATGGTCTTTCCTTTCCCAAAGTAAAGTCAAACGGGTTGCTGCAGGAAAACACTACAAGCCATCATCTGAGGTTGCATCTTCATCTGTCAGAGATGCCTTAGTGGGTACTCCACTGAACAGGGGGTTGAACTAAATTATGGTCTCTATGATTCAACAAGCCTCATGTCGCAAGCAGCCTGCCTTAACCCCCAGCATTAAAGACACGGAGCTTCAACCCCGATGATCACCAGTGTGGAAGGGAAAGGCCACCCTTCCTATCCACTTTTTAGCATACTTTCCAGGGTCATAAATAGGTCAACTGGCATCAAGCCATCAGTGCCCTTTTCTGTACAGTCCCAAATCATTTCACACTGCTGGGACTAATGATCTTCTCCTTTCCTTCTATTCCACCTAACTGACTCACTTTTACTGTTGTTTTCTTTTCAACTTTGAACACCCAACACCTATGATGCTCCCAGAAGAATGTTGAGCATTCTTTTTGAAGGAGGAGAATAGGTCTAAACCATTGTTTGGACCACTAATCAGCTCCCTTACTCATGGCATCCTGCAACAGGGGGACAATGATTGACAAAAATTAGTAAGGTCATCTTAGAAGGCCTATCAGCTTTGTGACCCTATTGAAGCATATCAGCTCTTATGCTGAGACACAGTGACTGTCCCACTCCCAGCTTTGATACCAAAGGGAGGATTAGGACTCACAATCTCCCAGTTTGTAGCCGAGGACCTTAGCCACGACACCAAATTGACTCTCACACATTTGTGCATTATCTTTGCATGCTGTTGCTACTGAAAATGTGTTCCCAATTAGTGCCGATATTATACAGGAACATTTGGATCCCATGATGCTTTGTCTCAATCTTCCACAAGTTGGATTTCCTGCAGGCCAAACAGCACTTTGCACAACAACAAGCAACCTTAAGTCTTTTCCACAGCACTTCTGGAAGTATCCCTCTCTTGGTGTGATCATACACTGCAGCCTCTGTTCAGCAACTGAGCTGATTTATTTTTGACTCAGATGTGCCGAACCTAGAATTGCAGAGAATCTTTGCGAATGGGGCAAGATGGAAACCTTTATATAAACATCTGTTTTTTTTTCCAACTGTCATGGCTAAAACTCTGTGGTGCTTGTGGGCAACACTTTTTGTCAGTGGTGGAAATTCCTGCTTCTCCTAGGCTTCTGATTTCAGCAATTCTTGCTTTTCCATCATAACGCATAGCTTCATAACCCTTTTCGTGGTGCCTGCAGGCATTCTAAACCATGCACCACCACCCAGCCACTCCCCCTGCCAAACACACACACACACACACCCCTCTCTTGTGGACACAGAAGCAAATAAACCATGGTTAGAAATATTGAGGAAGCAGCTGCTTACAAAAATGTCAACGTGCTATTATTTCACCACCAAAATTTGGAGTCACAGACCTAAGGACTGGAATGAACAAGGGTGATAACCTTGCTTTTAATGGAACACAAAGTGTGTGTCTGTGCAGCTAAGAAGTTCCAGAGTTTTTAAAATATACAAACTGTATTTTTAAATACATAAATGGCATTCATAACTATTTTGGCAACCCCTGGACAAATGCAAGCCATAGAAAGAAACGAAAGAAAGGATCGAAAGGAATGAAATTGACATTACATTTCATCTAATGTGAAAAAGATACATTATTCTGTGAATGGAGAATAATGTATCTTATATCCTTTTGTTTGGGATGTGTTAAGAGAATTTTCTGAATGTTCTCTAAAAGCTCAAGGGGCATGATATGCAAGGCCTGAGCAGTATCCGTAGAAAGGGTCAAAATCTGCAGGATGACAAGTACAGTATTGCAATGGAAGCCCTTTTTGTTGGTGCGATGCACACACAGGAGGGATGAGGTTTGCACTGCAACATCCTGCCAAACATCTTGTGGGTTCTGACTCCCCCCACACATTGTAGACCTTTCAAGATCAACAGAAGTGAAGATGATCACAGGTTAGCTTCATCTGGGGAGAGAAAATAGTATGGCTTGGAAGGGCTCTCTATAAAAGAGCAATATGGCAAATACAGATAATTCTTGAGTTATGACCGGTCACTTAACAACCATTCGAAGTTACAACAGACCCCCTCCCCAAGTTAATTATGATCCTTGTTTGAAGTTACGACGGCCACACACACAGATACCTTGCAGCCACATGATTGGGCTTTGTGGTCATTTGCGACATCCTGTAGTCACATGACTGATTTGCGACATTTTTTGCTTAACGACTCTGCAAAAAATGTCAAAAAATTCAGGTCCAATGATGTAATGCTTCAATTTATGACTGCAATGACTAATGACCGTAATCCTGGGCTGAATTATATAAATCATAAGCTGAGAACTACTGGTCCCCTCCTGATCCAAACAGAAGCACTTTATTTATTTATTTATTTATATGCCACCGAAATGATGGGTCCATGTAACTCCTCACTGCAACAGGGGGTTTTTCCGGGACCTTTCAAAGAGGCCTGGTTCGCCCCCTGTTAAAAAAACCATCGCTGGACTCCACTGTTTGGACGATTACCGGCCAGCCTCCCACCTGCCTCTTTTGGGCAAGGTGGTG
>JANHZU010006369.1:58058-69739 GCA_032468055.1 Acrochordus granulatus | reverse complement strand
TGGTTAGACATGCAAGGAATTTGACTCCGGTATAGCAGCTCTCAGTATACTTGCAACATCAATAAATAACAATAAGATAATGCATGTCTGCTGTGAGAAGGATCTGCAGATATTTTCTCCACCCTTTTCTTGACCCTCTCAATATACAGGTCTTTTATTGAGGGCAAGCTAGTTGCAATTATCTTTTCTGCAATCTTGATTATATGTTGGAGTCTGTAGCTGTCCTGTGTGGTTGCTGCACTGAAATAGTACATTTATCATTGAAATAATGCATTTAGCAAACAATGGTTTTATGTGATACATGAACATAAAAAAGTGAACATTAACAGACATTAAAACAAAGAAAGCATCACCAGGTGTTGCCTTCCTGAATAACCTGCAAGTTGTTCTAAACACAATCATGGGAAAGGAAAGTAGGGAGAGAAGCAAATTCCAAGTTGATTGTGGCAGTGATGCTTGGACAATACTAGAGATACACCATGGTACCCACAAAAGAAAAAAAAAGATTGCCAACAAAGGAGTGAGATCACAAACACACACACACAGAAAATATTTGAGAATGAAAATGGGGTAGATCTGGATACATTTGCTTGCAGTTGGAAGTCATCAGCATGCATATTTAATGAAGGCCAAAGAAGGGTCACAAGAGAGTGAGAAAGATCAACATAAAACAAATACACACAGAGAGAACTTGGAAAACTCTCCATGTTCAAAGAGGGAAAACTTCAACTGAAAATAGCCCCATCAAAAAACAGCTTCTTTTCTTCCTTCCTTTTCTCTTTTGTGATGGAACTTCAACATTTCACCTCATGTGTATGCCCAGATCTCACTTTTTAATTAAGTGCACTTTTGATGCACTTATGCAACACTTGTAAAGTAGAGAGCTGTCACTGAAGACATGGTGCTGCTTTGACAATCTGAAGGGTTTTACAAGTGCGATTGTAAAAAGAACAATGCTTCTGTTCTGAAACATTGAACAAAGTCAGTACACTCCTCTCTTCTCTTTTCTCCCCACCTCCAAGCATACAAGTCTGGTTTACAGTATTTATTTCCTCTGTCCCAGACTTGCTTCCAGAGATCTGAAAGCTCTTCTGCAACCCAATAAAAGGTTGATCACTCCAAGTGCAGGATTTGAGCTGCCTGAAGAAGACATGCAGGTTTTGTGCATTTGACCCATCATGAGGCGCTTAGGAAAGGCCCCAAAAGTAACAACTGGTTCATGCAAACGTGACCAAACCAGCTAGATAACATCATTATACATGAGTGTCAAATGCATAGAAACTCAAACCCAAAACCAAAAGATCTTGTTTTTGAAAAAAAAAAAGGAAAACTCTCCTGCCACTAGGCAAGAGGAAGGAAATGTAGGGAATAGCACAAATCAAATGTGCTGACATGCTGTATGAATTATGGAAACTTTTACAGCTATTGGATTAAAGGTCACTCAGGATCTTTGTTCTTATGGACAGGTAGAATGTCCAGAAAAAATGAAGTTAACATGGAAAGTTCTTGAGAAAGAGAACTTATGTGAAGTTTCTGTTGTTGTGGCACTGATGAATTTATTGTGAGAGCTTAATGTTTTTTTTACGAAGACAGATTTATTGCTCTTTATAGCAAGAAAAATGGAAGCAGAGATGCCACAGCATTGCTCCACTGAGTGAGAATCAATTTTAGTTGAGAATCACTCAACTAAACAACTAAGTGATAACAAAAGCAGTCAGATTCTTCAAGGCAAAGTCACAGTTTGTGGAACAGCTACTCCAATGAGACGTAATATGTTTTTAAACTCTCAGATGACGCCCAATCATTTCCTCTGATGAAAGATCCAGGGCAGATGGGACCATCTGAAAACATTCTACACTTTCTAGGATTTGGCACATGCATTTTTAAATGGGAGGTTTCAAAATCAAAATTTGAAATATGCATTTTAAAATGAGAAACATGAATAACTACAGTACGAAATTCTAGTGCCTGAGATTTGTCAATGTCATTTCATTATTTTAACAATCCCAGAAAGAATATTTATCTATTACATTGATATGCCACCCATCTCACTGTCCTGAGTGCTGGGTGGCTTACGGTAGCATCAAAACATAGGTATAAAATCATTAAAATTAAAACAATTAAAAGTGATTAATTTATAGTTACCACTATCTCAAGTGTCAAACCATGGAACCACCATCATAATCTTTGTTCTATAAACCTAGTGTGTACTATAAGAATGGAAACTCACAAGATGGGAAAGAACGAAACTCTGGCCAGACAGAGCCATTGTGTAGATAAGTTAAATATGTTCAGACTTTCAAGACTGAGAAGACAATGGTCATAGTGTATATTGATTGAAAAGATGGGCAGAATAACCTTAGAATATAAACCCAGGGTAAACAGATTTAATCTTCAGTCCTGTGTTCTGTGGGTAGGCTGACCATCTATGAATATGAGACTTCTTTGTGTCTGCAGTAAAAGGAACTTTTCTAACCAAGGTAGGTCTTTGAAAGTTGCCAGATTCATGTATTGCAAAGTCAAAACCAGATTCTGAAAAATGCAATGGCTCACGTATCACAATAGTTAGACTCATGCCAAACCCAAATAAAAATGATTTAGTAAACTGTAGAAACCTAAGCAATGTAAAACCATTCTTCTACTTTTGAAGCAATTTGGATTAGCCAGTGCCTAATCTCTGGATATCTTCTCACTAGCCCACAGCTTGTTCTGCCTGCAAATCTTTCAGCACATTTCATAAATAGCAGGGTTCATCTGACCCTACTCCCTTTCCAATATAATTTGGACCCAATTCTGCAGAGACCACTCAGGACTCATATTTAAGATCAGAGTAATTTTCCCAACATGAACATCTGTAAACAAAGAAGCAAGGAAAAAAAGTCATGAAGAAAGACTTCATGCTAGAAGAATTTAAATTAAATGCTCCAAGAGGTTATGAAGATTTCTTTTTAAAAAAGGAAGAAAAAAGACCTAGCTTGCTAGCCTTTGGTTTTAACACAGGCATTCCTGTTAATCTGAATAATCAGTATTTCTTTTGCACTGATGTAGAATAACAATGTTGTGTTGGATTGCCCTGGCTAAAGCCCAGCTAAAAATAATATGAGTGACACATTTTTCCCTTAATGAAAGTGCAGCTCTTTATGAAGTTCTTTGACCAGCATTGTTTAACTTATGTCAGCACTGAACCTTAACAAGCTAATAAATGAAGTGCTAAGGAAGAAAATGGCATAGAATATGGAAATAGATGCCCAGGCTATGGCATCTGGGAATTATGAGCGCTTTAGACCAATGTATCTGGAGAACATCAAATTGGAGAAAGCTAGGGCAGAAACAAGTAGAGAAGCAAAACTCGATGAAGTCATATCAGCAGCAAAGCCAACATCTGACTACAAATTAAGTTACAGAACATAACACTAGCCATCAGGCATCCATCCAAGTCTTCTAAACTACTCCACTGTCCTTAGTTGTACTGGGAAATGTTGCCCTTTGCCAACATTAGTAAATACCACCCAGTCAGTTGTTGTACTCAGGGAGAAAACCATCCTGTCTTCTGTCTCAAGAAACAAAATGGCTTGAGTTGGACTTGAAATTTTGACTAGTTGACATTAAGAACTCATAGTGTTCCACCAGCTCCTGACTTACCTGCTGTTTACTTCTATTACCTTTTGCTTAGTCTCCTCATAGGTGAGCTAGGAAGTATGAGGAGTAGAAAATACCATCTTTCACTCACCCAGTGTTTAAGCAGCTGTTTTGAATGCTTCACCCTAGAGTTTTTAAAACAAATTCCTTCTAGTAATAACTTAATATTTCAATTTTGCCATTTTATCTATTTTTGGCTTTTTTCTACTGGTTCATCAATGATTACAGTCATTGTATGCCACACATTCTTCTAACCTTAGGCAGCTTTCATTATTAAAAAAAGCCCAACTGCAGGTTCTTTATTCAATATATCAACACAAAGCCTTCCTTCATTCTTCAGATTAATTAACTAAGGTTTCTTTCATAGGGAGAAAGTCCTAAAATTATTCTTTTAAATGCAAAGAGCATGATCCCGATTGGAAAAAAATGAGGCTGATTCCTGACACCTAAACTATATCTTAATTCCATCCAGATGGAAAGAACTGAAGAGGTCCCTGAAAAGAAGGAAGGGAATTAGAACATGGGTAAGCCATCTTTTTCTCTCCATCATTGGGAGTCTTCTAATCTCAGAGATTTATGGGAATGTCACTGATAAAAGGATTAATTACTCCTCAACCTGAGCTGTTGGGTTCTTCATTGCTTGCTGCTGCTGACATATACTGAGATCCCAGCAACCAGGAAAAGAGTAATGACCAAGCCAATGATGAACTCCAGGTTGGATTCATTCATGGCCACATCCAGAGCTCCTTCAGGCTGTCATACTCAGCATGAAACTGATATTAGCCCCTCTCCTAGGAATCTGTTTTGATGCTGAGCCACAGTGGTGTGTCCCATCTAATATCAAGCCCATGAAAGGTATCCTGCAACCAGACTTTCTGTCATTCCTGCAGTTTGCATCAATCTTTTTGCAGCAGAAGCCATCCTTATGACAGAGTGTCCTGCTATCAGCCACTATTTTGCTCCTCATCATTGCTGCAGGGGGCCCTGTCCTCAGCAGTTTGGTCTGGTAAGACAGGTACTTTAACTCCATAATAAATGCATAATCATTCCTTCTTCAGGAAAACTAAGCTTCAAGTCTCTGATTAAAAGAATATGCCACATCCACTTTTGTCAAGATGTGGAGTATTGTTACTTTGGTGATTTCTTCTAGTGCGATTTTGGTTTATAGCAACAGGATTATACAGTGCCCAAGTTGGAAGAAGGAAGCAGCAAAATTTCAAAATTTCTCTCCCTAGCTGAGTCAGAACCAGATTCTTCAAGTGCGAATGGTGATCAAGTGGCAAAGTTGAGGAGTCCAGTTCAAATGGAGTACTGGTGGAAGCTGATTAGATGCAGAGCATGTGCTTCAGTTGCAAGCAAAAGTGATCTTGTTTACATTTCCAGGCACAGCTTGAGGTAGGCCTGCTTTTTCAGCTCTTACCTTCAACCATTCACTGCAGTTTTATTCCTGAAGTTTTCATTGTCTCTAGAATCAGGAAGAGTGGGAATGAATTCCAAGGCCTTCTTTTCATCATCTCTCTCTGCTACAGAAAAATGTGTTCACCTCCAGATTCTCCTTGGAAATCCAACATTGGAACCACTACATTGCTTTTCTTTCAAGAGTGTGGCTGCGCGGATGATTTTGGGACCAGGCTATCTGAGGAGCCATGTCACCCCGATGGGGAGTTCCCAACCCACCAGAAGCAGCAGAGCAGTCCTTCTCTGGTTCCCATCGGTCAAGGAATTTCGGCTGGTGGGGTCTAGGAGAAGAGCCTTCTCTGCTGGGGCTCCTGCCCTATGGGACATCCTGCCCCTCGAGCTGAGGGCTGCCCCCTCCCTGATGGCCTTCCGGAAGGGCCTTAAGACCTGGCTCTGCGAGATGGCCTGGGGCTCTGGGGGGGTGTCTCATTGTCATTGTGGAGGTGGCTGGTGGATTCCTAGCCATCCTCACCCCCCCTTTTTTATAAATGAAATCCTTTTAGCCCACCTCGCTAGTCTGCTGGGTTTTTATTTGTTTTAAGGGCGTGGTTTTAATGGTTTTTTTATTTTAGTGTTTTTAATTGTATTTTTTATTGTTGTTAGCTGCCAAGAGTCTTTGGATTTCGGCAGCATACAAATTTAATGAATAAATGAATGAATGATGTGACCTACAGGACATGATTTGAATCCTAGCACTGCTTGAGTTACAGGTGCAGGATTATTCAGCCATAGATCACCACAAGTTGCAATTGATCATTAGGAAGTGCCATTTTTCAAGGTTGGGAAAAGGTAGCTTTGGATCCATCGACTTGGCATTTGCTTTCTAACTTTGCTATCCTTCCTTTTCTTTCATTTAAAATCTCTAGAGCAGTGCTTAATATTCCTTCGTATAATAAGGAACCATGCAGAGAGATTATTTTCAAATCAGCTCTTAATTCTCTGCTCCACTGAAGCAATTAATTATATTTTATATATCTAATTCTAAGCCTAACCCATGTATCTCCCCACAGCTGATTTCAGTTGTCTCTTCTCTTGTCAATCTTGGGATTCATCTTCTCTCTTCTCCTCCTCTCTCCTGTCTTTCTTCTATCTTCACAACAATAATCTCCTTAATCTCTTGGAAATGCTTGCCCTGCATTGATTGCCCTTGGAATCTCATTGTCAAAACACCAGAGCTTTGCATAGCCTGTTAGGAAGAGCAAAGTAACACAGGAAAGGGGAGAAATAGGAAAAAAAAACTTGCATGAAGAACAATAAGTAGGAAACGATGTAGAATCAAAGACTAGACATTAAACAGAAAGGAAAAGGAGCATTTTGTATAAGCAGGAAACACTAATTTCATAGAAAAAACAGAGTGGACTGAGGGAACAGAGCAATGCCTCCTGTTACTTAGGGACATATAATATTCCCTTTTTTCAATTCCAGCATGTATCTACAGTAGAGAGGAAGGTTAGGGTACAGTTCTAGGACATTCAAAGCAACAGTTAGGTGGAGAAATAATTTATGCTGCCTCTTGTAGGCAGTTTTCCAAGCTAGTTTTCCCCAATCTGATTCCAGTTCTCAGAATCGCTACCCAGCATTGGCCAAGATGAGTAGGAATTCTATGACTTGTTCCCCAAAACATCTGGAGGACACCAGACTGGGGATATTCAGTCTAGACATGCAATCATCCTAGTTCATGCACTCACATTTCATTGGAAGACACAGGGGTTGTTGATCACAATTAAGAGAATAACTGTATCCTCCTGAGATATTGCTTAAAGAGCAAAATACTTTATAGTATTTCTCAAGTTTATATTGCTTCTCTACATTTTTTCTCCTCAATATTGGCAACTTTAAGTTATGTGGATTTCAACTCCCAGAATTCCCCAGGCAGCAGGCTTTCCAGACTAGGTTTATTTCTATATATGCATATATGCAAATGTATATGGAATTTGGATACATTCAGGGGCCCCTATCCATATCAAAACTGTAATAAGTTGTAGGGAAGATAAAATATAAGAGAGAACAGACACAAGAGCGAAAAGGAGGGACTAAGAGAGTGATCTATGATCATCATAGATAGGGTCAGAAGTTAACCACAATTCCATTTGTACTTTTCATGAGACAAACAATAACTTAATATTGCTCAGAGCCACTCATTTAGAAAGACTCTAAATGCATCAAGACTGGATTAGCACAAACCTTTTCCAGCAGAAGTCACATATTAATACATATTACAGTAGAAGAGAATATCTGTAGCTCAGAGATGAACTGTGGAGTTCTTCATGGTCTCTGAGCTTGGTTATACCTTGCAGGTATTTCATTACCAAACGAGGTAACATCATCGATACTGGGTAGATAGTGGGTTGCTGGAAATGTCAATCACTACCTCTTTGCTTCTGGGGTTTAAATAGAACAGTTGATTTGGAGTTTTGTTTTTCAGTTTTATGGCTTGTCTTGATGGTGATTTCATATCATTAGTTTGGTCTAATGATTAAAGCAACAGGCTAGAAATTGGGAGGTCATGAATTCCAATCCCACCTTAGGCATGAAAGCTGGTGGGGTGACTTTGGGCCAGTCATTCTCTTTCAACCCAATTCACCTCACAGGGTGGTTGTTGTGGGAAAAAATAGGAGGAGGAAGTTGTGTTAAATATGCTTGCTGCCTTGAGTTGTTTATAAAAACAATAAAGGCAGGATACAAATAAATAATTAAAATAATAATTGATGGTGGTTAGCACACACTGATGTTACCTAGTAGGGTAGTGAAATATCTGCAAGCAAATAATCAAGTGTAGAGAGCACCAAGATCTCCACAAGCACGTGCAATACGAGAACATGCCCATTAAAAGCTTAGTCAACAATTTATGGTTAAAACAAGCTGTGGCTTAGCATTAATGTGTAACTGCCTTTAAACTGCATCAAATATACTTATGAAAAATGAAACTGGTAATGTGATGAAAAAATTATAATCATCCAAGCACAACACTTTAAGATCATCTTCATTTCCAAATTAATGTAGACTGTTTCTATTCAACTGCCTCTTAATAGCATTGAAATCAATTACCATAACATTCCTCTCCCTTGTCTCTAACCTGTAGAGACAAATTTCTGGGCTCTATAATCTCCCAAGACTTGAAATGGATGGCTAACATTAGCACCATTATTAAGAAGGCGCAAGAGAGAATGTACAGTACTTCCTGCACCAGATCAAGAGATTCAACCTGCCTCAAGAGCTGCTGATCAAGTTCTTCAGAGGAATCACTGAGTCTGTCCTTTGCACCTCTGTGACCATCTGGTTCAGTGCAGCAACCACATAGGACAGATATAAACTCCAGTGAACTGCAGAAAGAATAATTGCACCTAGCCTGCCCCTCCATGGAGGACCCATATATTGAGAGGGTCAAGAGAAGGGTGGAGAAGGTATCTGCAGATCCCTCTCACCCTGGACATAATCTGTTTGAACCTCTTTCTTCTGGAATATATATATATAGGGTATTGCACACCAAAGCAACCAGACCCAGGGAGAGTTTTTCCCCCTTGCCATCATTCAGCTGAGTACTCAATTCATGCTATATGACAGGACACAGCGATTACTATTGTGCAAGGAATTCTAAATTAATCCAGAAGTTCTGTCTAATGTATATACATACTATCAACAAATTGCAGTTCAATTTCTACACTTTATAATATTCCTTTTCTACTGCCTACACATTTTGGATGCACATTTTACTGTTGAATATATAATTTGATTGGCTTATGTTATTATTTTATTTACTGTTGTCTTGCAAGTACACTGAGAGCTGCTGTGCCAGAGTCAAATTCCTTGCGTGTTTAACCATGCTTGGCCAATAAAGTATCTAAATCTCAATCTGGTGAGTATCTGAACAAGGACAGGATGGAGACGTAGTTGTAGATATCCCTCCTAGGGAAGAACCAACAAGCCCATTTCCTGCCACAATACTAGATTTCCAATGCATCTCCTTGATGATTTTAACTTAATCATTAAATACGCAAACGGTACTGTTCTGTCTTTGTGTGTTGCTTTGATTACATGTGTAGTGAAGTGTGATATAAATAAACTTTATCATTACAACAAACACAACTGCCAGACCCGCCACAACACAGATTTATGCAGAATAGCTGTGCTTGCTATGTAAGATATACTTTTAAAATATTCTAAGCAGATTTAGGTTTAGCGTTGCAGCAGGGGTGGAGAAGCTGCGATGCCCCAGATATTGTTGAATTAGAACTCCTAGCAGTGGCAACCAGCAGACTAATGGTGAGAGATACTGGGAGTTTTAAAACAACTGGAATGCCATCCGTTCTCCAACCCTTGTCTTGAGAGTCTCCTGCAGTCACAGGGAAGATACAAATGGTTATTTGAGAAAATGACAAAACAAATAATAGCACCAATTCTACATCATGCTGGTATTGATCCCTGGGAACATTCTAGAGCCGATCATAAAAAGACTGATCTATAATTATCTTGGAAATGATGCGATAATTACTAGAAGTCAGCAAGGATTTATTGAAAACAAGTGTTCTAGTCTAAGTGTACATATGCTTTGATCACTTAACTTCCTTAGTAGATTGTGGGTATCCTACATACCTAATACATCTTGAATTCAGCAACAAAATTGACAAGGTTATTCTATGACACTAATTTTTTTTTAAGATGGCATCCAGTAAGATCTATCTTTGTATGAGGCTGGATAATGGGATACCTGGATCTTTATACATTATTGGAGTGAAGACCCTTAGAGGGGGATGTATGAGAAAAACTGGAGGTTGGAGTCAAGTTGGAGAGAAGTGAAGTGGAGATATGGATGGTGAGATAAATGAAAGGACAGTGTAAAAAATGGTCAAGAATCCAGAGACTAAAGTTGTAGGATTTGTCACTGGAAAGCAGTGAGAGCAGCAAAACATGAGCAGACAAAATTGCCAGGGATGGACTCTGAAAGGCTGGGAAGATGGATAAAGTGGATAGATACTGTGTGGCTGGAAAGGTCTAGAGCAGGATGTCCAACTTTGGCAACTTTAAGATGTATAGACTGCAACTCCAGCCAGCTAGCTCACTGAGGAATTCTGACAGTTGAAGTCCATACATCTTAAAATTACCAAGGATGGCACCCCTGGTCTAGAGGCTGTATGAAGAGCAGTTATTGAATTGGAGGAGCTGGTGTGCTCAGGAACGGGTCAGAGGAGACAGCATGGAAGTCCATAGGGTCAATCTAAAGGCAAGAGGGTCTGAAAGTCTCTTAATATCCCAAGATTAGGAAGGACATCTAGAGCAAGTAAAGGCTGCTGCCTGGGAAAGAGACAGAGAGTTGAGAAAACTGCACAGTTCCCCAAAACACACATATATAAGTCGTAGGGTGTGAGTAGAGCGCCAGAGGTGACATGATTTGGCTTGGAAGGGAAGAGTAGAGATAAGTAGGATCCAATGTGTGAATGGATTTTAGGAGGAAGCAAGAGGCATGGGTTTCTTTTAATGATCTGCTTCCTCAAAAATGGCTAAGGGCTTGACAACGGGATTACTCAGGAGAGCTGTTGTGGTGGCTTTACCCATCACCCTACTTCATTTCAGACCAAAAGTATCTGGCAGAAGCTACCACAGCCTCATGCACCTAACGAAGTCACTGTCCAAATAAGGCAAATCATGTAATTTGCTTCAGGCACATGACGGCATGACATGAATGATATGCCACACATCACCTGCATCATTTTGTTTGCAGTTAAAGGTTTTGTGTCCCATTAGGTTAATGCTGAAAATTTAGCTCATGGGTTGGCGTGCTGCGTGCACAAAAGCACAGGTGTGAGGGAGAGCAGAAGTCCAGGTTCCATTTTTAGGGCACACCTAATGGCTGCCTGTTGGCCTAACAGAGATGTTGACCACCTTCAAGCATGTTGTTTTCAGCGGTTAAATATAAGATACTGTACTTAACTGGATTACATTGGGGCAGTATATCTATTGCACAACATGCTAAACTCGGTGTGTATTAACCTTGGTGTATTGCGGTGGGTTAGGATTCTGGTAAACCCGGCTTAGTCAGTGTGATAGGCGTGGGCTTGGGAGGACTCCGGGAGGCAGTGCAGGACAGGGGGGCCTGGCGTAATGCAGGGGTAATCCATGGGGGCGCGAAGAGTCGGACACGACTGCGCGACTGAACAACAACAAACCCGGCTCAGTTGCCGAGCTTTTAGTTCAGTGCTGTGAAGTGTGCAAACTCAAACAACGCATTAATTATCAGCCCTTGTCGCGTGGGACAAACCTTCAGCCCTGACACAGGCTTCGCTGTCCAGCTCCGTCCGCTTCGCTTCGCTTCGAGAGGCGAATCATTCAGACAGGCGCGGAACACGCGCACTCTTCCCGTGCTCAAAGGCACTTGCTGCAAGGAAGGAACGCTCACCTCCAGGTAAAAGAGGTCCTGCGTGGTGATCTGAGAATCCAGATAATCCTCGTAAGTGTTAAACTGGGTGACGATGTGATCCAAGACAGCGCCGGCATCGTCGCCCTCCACGCCCGCCATCGCCCCCGCCCCCCCACAAGCTCGCGCCGAGGCGCTAGCAGCCCCTAGCAACCGCCCGCCGCGTCCCTAG
>JANHZU010006369.1:41769-53432 GCA_032468055.1 Acrochordus granulatus | reverse complement strand
AAGCCACCTAGAGTCACCTCTAGGCAAGATGGGTATCATATAAGAGAAGGGAGGGAGGGAGGGAAGGAAGGAAGGAAGGAGGAGGGAGAGAGAAAAAGAGAAGGAAGGAAGGAAGGAAGGAAGGAAATGCAGATTGTAGTTTTAACTCCACATGTCATTCTTCATTGGGCCTGACATTCCCATTTCCAATTAAAAGGAATCAGAACCAATTATTTCTTGTTTCCCTTATTAACTCTAAAGAGCCTTGGTGTTTTGTCAAGAAATGTGCATTCCCACCTAACATATTTCAGTTCTGTAGAACTATCTTTGTTAAGTCTTTCAAGACACAGATCTCCAGATATAAAACTCTTTCAGTCATTAAATCAATGAATGGGATATGGACAGAAACACATTTTACTGGTAGCCTATATTTTCCATTACATTTCATAGATCAATTGTAAATCTCAGTGGGACAGATGAACTTGCATGTGACCATATATTTCATTCATGTTTATAGTGAGATGTGTTGCAGAAAATATTAGGGTTGGTATGGCCTCAGAAACGATGTTCTGAGAATAGACAGGATGGCTTGTGGGAAGAAGATGGTTGCACTTTAGAAGTATTGGTGAAAATATGTTTGATCAAAGCAACGTGAACTGTATCATGCGAGTATAAAAATGAATCCTTTAGAAAATGGAAATACAAACCCTGCTGTAAAGATCTCAAAGAACATTTTGTGCACTGTAGAAGGAAATGGGAAGTTTTTTATAATAAGTTCTATTAAATCACTCAATGAAAAGCAGAAAGCACATTGGCTCATAAAATTCATGGCCTTTGATGCCTATTCACAAATGCTCACACTTTTGGAAATAAAAGAAGATGTGCTTGATTTCTCAGCACAAAAAGACAAATTTAATAACTTCAATGGAAAATGGGTAGGACAACTCTCATAACTGGAAGAAAGTAACTGCAAGGTGCAATTTGTTCAAAAGGGAAAGAAGCAATGGAAAGAGAAACGATAGCACACTTTCGACATCTGCTCCAAGGGAATGAAGGAGCAGCTGAGTTAAAATGGAAAAATAAATAAATGAAGGAATAAATGAAAGCAATATCTGATGTTACCCAGGAGAGGATTCGGACGATACCTTCTGAAAGCAAGAGGCGTGAAGAAGCAGTGAGTGGAAGCTTCCCGGGTCTTCTCCTTCTCCTGTTTTGAAGGCAAGGGCATTTGCTTTCCTCTATTTGTCTGTCACTTCATCTGTTCTCCAGAATGTTTCAAAGAGGAGAATTTAGTTGAAGTACCAAGCAGTTCCTTCAGCATCCTGGATTGGAAGTGAACTCCTGGAGATTAAAACTCACCCAAAGTAACAATTCATTCTCTGACCATGTTTCTACCACTGTTGGGCTTCAGTCCTGCCCCTTCATTCTCCTCTTCACAATTGCTGAGCAAAGCCCTTGTTTCATAGAGAGGTGGCTTCTACTGAAAAAGTCATTCTACAGGTCCCCCCTCCTTGACTTCATATCTGGAGGTACCTGAAGCATCCTTTGCCTGCTTGATTCTGTGGGTGATAAACTGTGTCCTGGAGATCCTACCTGGACAGGATGTTCCTAGAGGTAAGAAGGATCCCAAATCAAGAAGGCTTTATGGCAGGGGTGTCCAACCTTGGCATGTTTAAGATGTGTGGACTTCTATGCTGGCTGAGGAATTCTGAGCGTTGAAGTCCACACATCTTAAAAGTCGCCAAGGTTATGCTTCCCTGCTTTATAGGTTCCCACCTGAACCTTGGCTCATGGTGTCTTTACGTTGACGAGCAGCAAAAGAGAAAAAAATTCCAAGGTGACGAAACTTAAGCAAGAATGGCTCTCCTATGCATCATATGTGATGCAACGAGGCAAACCCAGACACCTACAGCATGGTGTTTAAGGGAACAATAATTGATACATTAGAAACAATTTTAATGTTTTTTAATCATCAGTTGAGTAAAATGGAAGGAATGTAAAACCATGTACAGTAGTTTCCCAATGTAGTTTTTTTCCCCTTTCATTTCTTTTTAAGGTTTTTTCTTTTTTCCTCCCTCTCTCCTTTTATATGGCTATGTACTATCTTTGGAACAATAACAAATAGTAATAACATCATTATAAATGTTATGTTTCTAATTAATAAAACTTTCTAGTTATTTCTTGAGATGCCATCCTGAACTTAATTCTATACAATCATTAAACAATTTATAATAATCATAATTGTTTACTGACGGATCTTTTATGTTTATCCACTACTGTATGTCTCTATCTTCTTTTTTTAATGTAATTATTAATCCTGTTGCTTTAATTTTTTTAATAAACTACTATATAACAAAAGATAACAAAAGAAAAAAACTTCCAGCTGTACAGTGCTCTTTCTGAGTTGGCACAGTATGCTTTTTTATTATGTCATTTCCAATCATTCTTAATGGTTGATGAGCTTGGGAAAATTTCATTTCTTTCTGAACTGAGAAACACTGAATAGCGTTTTTGAACCTTAGCTTGAGTTCCCAAGAAATCTAATGCTTTAGTAGGTCAGTTAAAAACCTAGCAGATGCCCTCACACAATGTGTTAGGTTCCTTCTCTGGAGGACATACACACAAACCCAGTCTGATTAGTTAATAATTTAGTGTATTGTATAAACTCCCAATTTATTGTATAAATTGTGGGTAACTTAGTCACCGCAATTAAATACATTATGCGAATAAAGCCTCTCTGAAATCAAACACTATCAAAAAAATATTGGGAGTCACAGTAAGAGAAACAGAAGATGAAAATGCTTCCAAAAATAATGTGTGGTAGTTTTTCAAGCTAGATAATATTTGAATTAATAAACATATATCTAATAGAAATATATTAATAACAAACCCAGTGGAAAACAGATTGTTTCCTGTTACTTGTTAAGTCAAGTCTCTTTATTGTGGTCAGAGGCCAGTACAAAATAAAACTCAATTCTTAAAAGAAAGATTACATGTAAAAAAGAACAGATTGTAAAATTAACTGGGCTTATCAATTTTTTTGGCTGCGCATTCTGCATATGATGGAGCAGAATTTAGCTACACTTAAGGTAACCAAGTCATGTTACTTGCAACTTGCCAATTATTAGGCAAGAAAAAAGGAGACCCCCCCCAGTTTTAATAGAGATCCCAGCAGCTGAATTTTTTTAAAGCATGAAGCCTAACATATTTGCCTGAGCCATTCTTTCAAAAATCTATTTCGCTGATAATGTTGATGATGGTGATTTTCTTATTCTTTCTGGGGAGGGGCTTTATACACAACTAGATTTAACGGCACATTACTGCATAGGTATAATGCTTCTACTGAAATGTAAAAACTAAGAGAGAGACTCTGAACTGGAAGAAAGAGTTTCAAAGATCTGATCCATTATTGGTTGCAATTTTTAAACTCAAATAAGCCCCATTTTTTACAATGTAATAGTTAAGAAAGAAAAAATAGAAATCAGCACACTAATATGTTTTCCCTGGAACAACTTCCCTGTAAACTTGTGGTTAAGCAAAAAAAAAAAATTCCAGCCAAAAATACTTGTCCTTATCCAGCATTTGATTTTTCCCACAGTAGACCATCATGTGTTTCTGGGTGTGGGATACACCATTCTATCTACCAAATTGTTTCTTCCATGGTGCAGAACAGAGGAGGGATCACCTGGCGTCCTACTTTCCGTCTCGATTCTGCTTCTGCTTTGTACATAAAAGAGTTAAAGTTGAATAACCAATGGCCACTCCTTTGGTGGGAAAGCCACTTTGGTGTAGTGGTTAAGGCATCAGGATAAGAACTGGGAGGCTGGGAGTTCTAGTTCCACTGTGGGCACAAAGCCACCTAGGCCTTGGACCAGTCCCTCTCTCTCAGTTTCCACCCTAGGAAGAAGGAAATGGCAAATAACTTTCAAAAGTTCGCCAAGAAAACTTCAAGGATTAATCCAAGTAACCGATAATGATTTAAAGAATCAAACAAAACAAACAAACAAAAAAACCCAAAATAATTACACCTCCTTTGGTGAGTGTACTTGCTAATTATTAACTTTATTATTTCTAGCAGCTCATGAAAGATATGACTGGACAGCGTTTCTCAACCTTGGCAACTTAACGAGGTCTGGACTTCAATTCCTAGAATTCTCCAACCAACATACAAACTGGGGGATTCTGGGAGTTGAAATCCACACATCTTAACATTGGCAAGGTTGAGAAACACTGCTTTAGGAGAACAAACTAACTTGTGTTTAACATGAGTGAGTTAAGAAACTGCTTCGTGCAGAATCAGATCATTTGTTCATCTTAGTTAATATTGTCTTATTGTTTCTTTAGTACAGCCATGGGCATCCATGGGGAATGACAAGAGGTGACATGTGGGTTGAAACATCAGAAGGTAAAACCTGAAAATTATGCATTGTGTCAAGATTAGCCTTTGGAACTAACCTCAATCGGCTGCATATGTCTCTGAAAATGTCATTGCTTGAGGTGTCTTGAACCCTTGGCCTATTGTAGGATCTAGATATTTGGTTCTCTCATCTGGAGAGCACCAGGTTGGGGAAAGCAGTCTAAACTGAGTGGCTTTTGGTAATTTGAAGCCAAAATCATTCTTAGTCCAAATTTGAAACCAGAGTATTTGGGATATGATGTGAATCCTGTGCTATCAAGGTTGATCGTAATGGAACACTCTGCATCCATGAAGAGCTGGACATGACTGAGCAACTGAACCACAACAACAAACATTGCAAAAACATTGATACTGGAATACACATGGTGGGAAGGGAGAAACTATGCCGTTTTTACTCTGTAATGGCACCATCTAAGTTTCTAAATGGGTTTGCTGAGAAATAATTTGCAAACAAGCCTTTCCCACCCCATCCAACAGACCAAAAGTTAAACTTGTGGGGTGGATGGAGTCATTATTTTGATTTAACCGCTAGGTAGCACTGGACTGAGCTGTATTTAGATAAGAATTTTTTTTTGCTATACTCATTGTTGAGTGACGATGGGACTCATTTGCTTTCCTATTTCTAATTTCCAATCTTAATTTTCATATTCAGGGATGCCAAACTTTCCTTTGCACCAAGACAGCAAGCCATGTGAATCTCCCCTTTTCTCTCTGGTCAACCTCTGAGGGTTACCACCTCAGGGTAAAAGGTAAAGGTTTCCCCTGCCAACTTTAAGGGGCAGTGCTCATCTCTTTTCATAGCCTAAGAGCCAGAGCTACTGAAAATACTTCCATGGTCATGTGGCCAGCATGACTATATGCTGAGGCACGCGGGACACTGTGACCATCCCACCAAAGGTGGCACCTACTTATCTACTTGCATTTTCACATGCTTTCGAACTGTTAAGTTGGCAGGAACTGGAGCAAGTAATGGGAGCTCACCTCGCTATGCAGAAGTGCTTAGGTCTTTAACTCGAGCCATCAACCTTCTGGCCAATGAGCCCAGCATCTTAACCACTCAGCCATCTCGCCCCTAGGGTTGCTACCTCAAGTGCCAGATGGGTCTTGTGGCTGGCATTTGATCCTATTATTGAATAAAAGTTGCTTTTCTGATTAAGTTGCTTTTTTCTCTTTGGACCTAGAAGAATAGAAATTCCACAGGTTCACAGGAGAGGTATTTTAAACACGGTCATCGCAGCAATGAGTTTGGTGGACAGAATAAGATTTGTCCTTCCAGCTATCCAAGGAAACAGATGATTTTTTGGAACTCAGGACATTTAGAAGAACTTGTTTCCTCTGACTTGATCCCTTCCTTGTCTCTCTGCAAAAGAGGAAGGAAGACACCTCAGGTCTTCTTAAACACAGAAGAAAAGAGAGGAATGGATGGGATCTGGCATTGTGGCACAAGGTTGCAAGATACGGACACTGTAAAGGTAAAGGTTCCCCTTCCAACTCGATGGCGCAATACCCATCTCTGATTGACAGCTGAGGAGCCACCATTTGCCTGAAGACACGTCTGTGGTCATGTGGCCAGCATGACTATACACCATGGCACATGGAATGCTGTTACCTTTCCCACCAAAGGTGGTACCTATTTATCTACCTGCATTTTGCATGCTTTCAAACTGTCAGGTATGCAGGAGCTGGGGCAAATAATGGGAGCTCATCTCATTATGCGGCAGCATTTGGGTCCCGAACTGCTGAGCTGTTGACCTTCTGACCAACAAGCCCAGCATCTTAACCACTTGGCTACCATGCCCTACAGTACTTGATAAAAAAATTGAGTGATATAAATTGAAATTGAGCGATAAAAAAAAGTGTACAGTATTTGACAGAAAAAAATGAGCAATATTTATCAATGAAGTGGATTTACTCTTCAAGAAATACTAAATGGAAGTAGACAGACTTAGGCTGCTACCATCTGAATTCTTCATCTAATGAGCACCAACTAAGTTTTTCTGCATTCAAAAATATCCCACACATACCCAGATATGATTACATATATCCCTTGGCTTTTTCTTGTTGGAAAGGGGAGGTGAGTTGCCCTGGGTTGGTCACCCACAAATTTCTGGAAAACATCTCAACCCAATATGGGGCCCTGAAGATCCCACTCCTATTTCTTGAAATGTCAAAAGACTGAGGTCTCCAATGGAGTTGTTTAAATAACTGGGTCAGATGTAGACCGCTTGGCTGGGGGATGGAGAATAGATAAGGAATTTTGAAAGTGTGTTATGGGCATATCCATAAAATGACTGCCGTGGCACCGTGGCCAACCAAATGCAAATGGTAGGCATTGCTTCCCCACAGCCTTTCAAGTATCCCCAGGTTTCTATCATTCCAGATTGCCTTTGATATTTTTCTTCTGGACACGTGAGCATATTTACAACAAAATGTTAAACGGCAGCAAGCACGTTTTTTAATGTTTTAAAATGTTTCTGGAAAGCTAATGGCAGGAGCTTTGCTTTCCATCATTCCCACAACCCATTCCCATTTCATCACTCCTACGACAGTTTTCTCATTCTTTTGCATGCAGATTCAGGTGACCCTGAGGGCACAAAATTAACCCCAAGGTGATTTAAACATCTGTAAGCATGTTAACATCTGGCAGTCTGCTAAGAGAGAAAGTATAAATTCCTGCCACGCCTCACCATTTAGTTTGAACTGAGAAAGCGCCCAAGATGAGAAGCAAAACGTCTTCAAAAATGAAAAACCAAAGAAGAAAAGTTCAGTTGCCTTTTTTTTTGTGATAAACATGACGTGGATGATTGAGAATCTCCACAGACAGATGGAGATGGGCAGATTCTCATTCATTCATTTTTATTAAAATAATCCTTAAAAATTAAAGTCAGTTTGGGCAAGGAGCATGCAGGCATCAGGTGATGGGCATCCGCTTATTACCCTGTTTTTTCAATTGAAGAAAAAATGCATTAAAATACAAATGATACAGTCCAATTAACCCACTATTTTTTGTCTGAAAGAAGCAGCTCCTGGGTTACCCAAATCTCATACAAGGCAGAGACTTCTTCCTTCAAAAAAGGAGTAAATATTCCATCATCCGCATCCAGAACATATCTCAGCCCCTCCAGATGTCTTTGATACAGGTAGTCCTTGATTTATGACCACAATTGGGACCAGAATTTCTATTGCTAAGCAAGGCAGTTCTTAAGTGAGTGGCACCCAATTTTACAGCTTCTTTTGCCAAAGCTGTTAAGGAATCACTGCAGTTGTTAAATAATTTTTATTTATTTATTAAATTTATATGCCACCAAAATCTGAAGATAATAATGTGATCATTAAATGATCTGGCTTCCCCGTTAACTTTGCTTGCCGAAGCCATTCTGGAAAGGTCGCAAACGGTGATGATGTGATCCCAGGACATTGCGACCATCCTAAGTACAGCTCAATTGCCAAGCAACCAAATTCTGATCCCATGAGGAGGTGTAAGCAACTTTTTTCGGTGCCGTTTTAACTTCGAACGGCCGCTCAACAAATAGTTATAAGTTGAGGACTACCTGTAATCATTCTCGCCATCACCTCCAGCTTTTAATACTGCAGAGAGTCCGAGTTAACTTTCAATAAAATTGAAAGAGGGTGTACCAGACTGAAAAAAAATCTGGGATGTAAAACCTCCAGCGTTGGTGAAGTATTACTAGTCCAAGGAAAAGCAAACTCTCCTTTTGAGTCAAGCTCAACTCCTACCAATGTCACAGACATGGCTGTGTTGTTATGTTGGCAACAGTTTTATTTTATCAAAAAAAATTTTTTTAACTTCTCGGTTCAGCCTACAGCCTTAGGATTTCGTCGCAGTCTCCGGTACGGTACTCACCAACCCCGGCCCCCTTGAGCTACTTGAGATCAAGCCAAGGCTGATAAAAGTTGCCACCTACTGTAGGTGGGACACGACAAGTCCGCATTCCCCTTAAAGTTCCCTTGCATGTGTAGACGAGCAAGAAGCACAAAATGCCTGCCAAACAGGGTCTGAAATGTTGCTTTCTGCCGAAACCGGATGAAATCTCAGGCAAAACAACCCCCTAACATACCGAATAGGTTGCGGCAGTTCCTACACACGCGAGGGGAGAGCTTAAATACTGGTATCCCCAAAGAAGGGGGCATAAACGTGTACAGCACGGGCATTGTTCTTGAAATTTCACATCAGGTTTTTCCATCCTGATCGATCAATTTGTTCCGTTTTGTTTCTTTCCTTCTCATCGGATTCCAACGCTTCCGCGTGCTTAACTCCTTTTGATCACCAGAGGAACGCACCGAGCAAATCCACCGATCATCATATCTGAGGTATTTTCAAACAGGTTCTTCAAAGTGCAGGAAAAAAAAAAGCGATGGAGCAGACACACACACACACACACACAGGCAGAGGACATGGCATCAGCCGTTGTCTTAGCCTCTTCCCCTTCACTTACAACAGAAATAAAGCAATTAAAAACCAGGAAGAAGTAATAAAAACAGAGAGCGAAGAGACTCAACCCGTGAGGTAATCTTTCACATCGCGGAAAAGTTATTTGACACACGGCGGTTCAGCCATTTAAGGCCTGCAGAAGACGACCTGTGGTCAACTGGGAAGCGGAGAGGCCGGACGGAAAATTAAGGCTTTCTTCTGAATTTGACCGAATTCCTTTGGCGCTTTCCCCCTCAGCACAGCTGAAGGACTCCGTGTCTCCCCCGAAACTCGTAAGCGAGGCCCCAAACGGAGGCGAACTTTTCCGAGGACAGAGCTGAAGGTGTCACGCAACATGGTCTGCCTTCCTGCGCCGTGGCATTGCTGCGGAGGCAGTCCCTGAGGAAAAACGATGGTTTCTCGGTTTGAGGACGGAGAAGGAATGGCTACCCAAAGCGAAATTTGAGTCTGTACTTGACTGGCTTGGAGTTTTTCTGAGGCGCCACCAGTGGAGCTTTTGGCTTGGCCGGGAGCACCCCCGGCGGTCTTTTCTTTTCAGGGACAGCAACTGTAAAAGAAAGTTCGGGCGGCTCAGCTTGTTTGAACCGTGGGAGGAAATGAGTGGAAACATGCTGAGGTTTTACCCGTGGGCTGCAGCCACGCTTGGCCTTCCCTCTCTTGTTCAAAGCCACGTACCATTCTCTTCCTGTTTTCACAGTCCTGTGGACTGCGGAGGAGTAGGTGTTGTAGCTGTTTTCTTGAAACCGCTCCCTGAACTTGCAATCATCTGTAAATTTGGCCTGAAAAAGAAAAACCAGGAGTCAAGAAAAAGGACATTTATTTTCATAACTTTTTTTTTTAGTGCCGTAAAGCAAAAAAGAAGAAACGAAGATCCCAGATTTGATTGTTGGGGTTCAGCTGGGAGAGTGATGCTTTCGGATTGGCCCTGCTCTCAGACCAAAAGGAGACAGAAGCAGAAACTGGACAGCAAGGGGTTAATTTTAAGCCTTAATTAAGGCTGGGCTTAATTTCTTAACTTATCCTTTTGCCTCCTTCGCGACCTGTTTCAGTCAGCAGAAAGGAGCCTTTTGTTCACAGATACCATTGTGGGTGGCTTAAATGCTTCCGGTCGGAAAATATTTCATGTTGTTAAAGAACAGGAACCTGCCATGAAAGCTGACGGGCTTTTTAAGAACATGCAAAATGCCCAGATAACTGAGAATCACTTGCTTCCAATCAAGCCATCTAGTGCTTTACCTATTCCAGGTAGAACACATTGGTCAAGTATTTGCTTTTCAAACCTCCATAATTCTCATTTTTCTTAGAAACAACCACAACCAGAAAGGTCTTGGGCCCTTCTAACACAGCCTTCTGTTTCTCATAGAATGGATGTATTTGGGAAGCTCATAAACCTGGACTGGAAAACTTAGTACACCTGTTCCTGTAGTTCTTTCATGAAAACAGGGTCACTCCGATACCCAGGCAAGAAGTACTGGCTGGTGCTAGAAACATCCATAGGAGGGATCAAAAAATCTGAGTGAGACGGGTGGTGTTTAAATGTGAAACAATAAACAAATAAATAAAAATAAATAATATTTCTCTCCCTTTAAAATCCATCGCCCCTACTTTTCACATATTTTATAGTTCATTTTTTCTCTTATCCAGACTTGTGGTTATTTTTACTGAATTTTTTTATGAAGTTCAGAACAGCTTTGGGGTTGAGAAATAGAACAACGTAAGAAAACTCTACTGAGTTGAGCAGAAGATACCTACAGGTCATCAATAAAAATAATTTGAATTTAATTTAATTTAAGTACAGTGGATTATAGCAATGAGTTAATGAAAAAACTAACTGCTGTGATAAATCAAACCATTGGTAAAAATGAAAAATACAATTTGTGTAAGCATAATGTAGCTTATAGGACATGGTAGATGCTTGCTCGGCATTAAGTATCTCATTTTAGGCTGATGCCCTTCCTCTGTCTACTAATGACATCTTGGCCCAGCTACCATATTGTGTTTTGCTAGCAGCAACCCTTAAAGATGGTCAGATCTGAATAATAAAGAACAGTAGTTCTGCTCAAAGCACATACATAGTACTGTATATCAAACCATAGGTTACTGATGTATTTCCAAACCCAAATTAAAAGTTGCTATTGGTCTTCTGTTGCTGTTCAGTTCTAAGTTGTATATGATTCTTTGCAGCTGCATGGACCGCAGCACGCCAAGCCTCCCTGTCCTCCACCGCCTCCCAGAGTCCACTCAGTGATGGTATCTAACCATCTCATCTTCTGCAATCCCCTTCCCCTTTTGCTTTCAATCTTTCCCAGCATCATAATTTTTCCAGTGAGTCCTCTCTTCGCATTATGTGACCAAAGTATTTGAGCTTCAGCCTCAGTATCTGTCCTTCCAATGAACAGTCAGGGTTGATTTCCTTTAATTTGACTGGTTTGATCTCCTTGAGACCCAAGGGACTCTCAAGAGTCATCTCCAGCACCACAGTTCGAAGGCATCAATTATTTGGCGCTCAGCCTTCCTTATGGTCCAAATCTCACAGCCAGACATAAATACTGGGAAAACCATAGCTTTGACTATACAGACCTTTGTCGGCAAGGTGATGTCTCTGCTTTTTCATGTGCTGCCTAGGTTTGCCGCAGCTTTTCTCCCAAGGAGCGTCTTCTAATTTTGTGGCTGCAGTCACTGTCTGCAATGATCTTGGAGCCCAAGAAGGTGAAATCTGCCACTGTCTCCATTTCTCCCTCTTCTATTTGCCAGGAAGTGATGGGGCCGGTTGCCATGATCTTTGTTTTTTTAATGTTGAGTTTCAAGCCAGCT
>JANHZU010006369.1:24601-35675 GCA_032468055.1 Acrochordus granulatus | reverse complement strand
AAAAAATCATTTTCAATGGAATTTGATGTAGAAATGATTGTCCCTAACATCTGAAACAAGTAACCATGATTAACACGCAATATAAAACAGAAATAGAGCAAACTAACCAGCACTTATGGATCTGCTTCAAGGCAGCTTCTGGCCTCGGCTGCTGATTGCTGGCACGGAGGATCCTCTGCTATCACTTTAAAAGGGCCTTTTTTCCCTCAGTTTTTCTGGGCATCATGGGCGGTTTGGAAGAGCTTCTTCCCTCCATATTATGAGGGGAGAAGCAATGATGGGGAATTTCTGCTCTATTTGGGGACAAGGATAATTTCTGCTTTATTTTGTGTCCGTGTGCGCACAAACACTTTGAGAATATCCTGGCGCGAGGGAGAGGAGAGGATGGGGAGGGGACTTCCTGGAGATTGAATTGGGAGTCTGAAGTCTCAGGAGTTCTATCTCTTGAATGTCTTTCACTTAATTTACACTGTTTACACAGTGAGAGAGGAGAGCTCCGTTGTGAGATTTCCCACGTGAGCTCATCGTGCGGTGCTCATTGCGATCAGGAACGTCGACCTGCTGCCATGTGGCAGCGTAGGCAGAACGCATGCACGCGCACTTCCACCCGTATGGGAATGGAGTAAACTGCGCATGGCAAAGTCGGCAGAACGCACGCGCGTGCTTGCTGCATTGTCAGAACTCTTGCACGGGGTTGCTGTCTGCAACAATGGAGTAAAGCACGAGGTAGAGTCGGCAGAATGCATGTGTGCGCTTGCTGCATCGGCAGAACTCTCGCGTGGAGTTGTTGCCTGAATGAGAAATGAGGAGTGCGCTTACTGATGATGTGCAAGCTATGGCATGAAGTTTTCTTGTCTTGTGAGTCGTAGCTCGTCTAGTGGAATAAATTTGATTACATTTTTTTGCTTGTCCTGCGAGTTTCTCATCTTGTGAGTCACTCATCTTTTGAGGTACCACTGTATATTCCTAAAACATGGAGTCTGCCATTTTATCAAGGACTTTGGCTCCACCAAGCCTGGATGCTACAAAGAGGCTCATTCTATATAAGTGGAAAGAAACTTACTTTCCTGATTTTAAGAACTGAATCCATGAGTTTGTTATTGATTTTGGAAAAAAACTGTTCTAAAATTGAATAGATGAGATAATAGATTTAAACATAAATTTGAATTATGTTAAGATTGAATTAATTTTATATTGTTATCTATAATTATTAAATGAATATTTTTATGTTAGTTTTTTTACTTAGTCAAGTTTAGATTATTTTAATCATTTAATATTTCTAATATAATCACTCTTTTATTAAATTTCATTTTCATTCTCAGGTGCAACACCACTTTTTCACTTTTTGTTTTTCAACAAATGTCTGTTGATATACTTGTCCCTATGCCAAGGTTTTCTCAGTTTTGCCAGTATAAAGCCAGATGCATATAAAACCCAAAATATAATAGCACAATCGTGAATGTGTTTTGCTTTATTATAGGCAAGATTTGTATTGCCAATAATGTAATCCTTCAGAACAATGGCACAATACAACAAGAACCAAAGAATGCTTGCTCAGTAAAAGGAGGCATAAACTGTGTGTACAGCTGTGACAAAAAGATATCTTTGAAGGATTGGCCAAAGGAAGATGAAGGCATGTGCCTTGTAAATGAGACTTTATTTCTTTGCACATGTGGTAAGTATCCTGATTTTGGTGTCAATAAGAGCTTCATTTGCAATTCTGAATGTATTATATATACTGATGCCTTAAACTTGTTTACTTCAGTTAAGCAACCAATCTTAAGTTGTGATCTGCGGATAAATGAATTTGAATTTAATTTTAAACACAATGAAGCCTAGGCTATAGGACAAAGAACATATTTCATATTCAACAGGCACTCATCATCACCTGTTGTGGTACATTATTAGTAGAACTTCTGAGCAATCAGTCATAACTTTAACTATCTTTCTTTCACCAAGCAGATGATATATGGACATGCTAAATCATGACTTGTTACTGAAATTTCAGATGGTTGTTTTTACCATGTACTCAAAATAATTTGGACTGAAATTAAACGTGTATGGCTCATCATAGAAAGATTATGGGAGGTTATCATCTCATTCTTTAACAAGGAATAGAAACTTTTTGATTTGTAATTACAAATTACAACAAAAAATTGTTGCACAAATCAACAGTTTTTGAAAAATGAAAAGGCTTTTTACTCATACCGTATTTATGAATTACATTATTTCTCCTTCAACTTTCTTAATACATTAAGTGTAGCTCTGGACCATTACAAATGAAAATGCTTCTTTCTTTAATTCAAGTATGAGGTAATTATACATTAAAGGAAAAAGAATTCTCAGAACAGCATTTTCTTTTTAGAATTGCATAGAACAAGTAACCCTCTTCAACATAGGAATAGCACTGAATATGCATTTTGAGTACACAATTGCACATATAGTGAAGATTTAAATTATAAAGGGGTAATTTTTGTCCTCACCCACACAAAAAAGCAGGCTTCTTTCTCTAACACATACATTTTTATTTTTCAATATTTTTTGTTCTTATTTTTATTATATGCAGCTCAGGAATTAAACAGAATGGTCACATCAACATGCATGTATTATTTACTAAACAAACCTAACCCCGTACAAGAATATTTTTGTCAAAAGTATTCCTATATCAAGCAAGACAAAGAAGTATTCGGGAAAAAAATCCCTGTGCATCTGGGAAACAGGTTATGAAAAGAGGTGGCTTTTTATTCAGAGCATCTTTTCTTCTGTTTCTGCTGACATAGTTCCTCCTTATGCAATACATTTGATTACTATTTTTGAATGATGGGGCTCATTCGCTTGTCTCTAATCTTGGCAAGAATATTTTTACATGACATTTGCTTGTAATGTTGTCTTCATTTATTCTGAGCTCACAATGGATGCAGTTCAATTCACCTTTAGTTTCTCTACTTTATAGTGTGTTTCCTCCTGCCCTGGCACAATTTCTGCTCTGTATACAATCCAGCATCCTTCATTTTTTCTGTGGTTGATGGAGGAGTCAGGGGGCCTGTCCAGCTTTCATGAACACTTCATGCTGCTGCAGGCACAGACCCTTCTGTGCAGTTACTGGGCATTGCATTTTATTATCATTTTTACCTAGGGTGCAGGAGAGGCTGGACATCTGACCATCTACCTACAGTATATAATGGCTGCCCAGGGTCGTTTTATACATGAATTCAGTGTATCTTGAGAATATACTAGTCATGGATTGGGCAAAATATCAGTTTAAACCAGGAAATGAAGATGGGTTCTATCATGAATGAGTGCTTTAGTTTTTGCATTATTTCTGTTGACAAGGTGTTTCCTGTGGCCATACTTTTATTGTATTTATTGCTGGTGGGTGTGCCTTTTTTGCCACTTCTAAATACTGGAGGCAAAATCATTGGCTGGCAGCACTGTTATTTTCCAGCAGACAAGGATGGAATTAACCCATTCTTGATCTTTCTCTCCTGTTTCCACCCATACCTTTCTTTTATGTCTGTTAACTCAGTTGAAAGTCATAGGCATGAAGGAGGCAGGAAGGAACACCCAGAGGCCTCTCACAATACTTCCTTCTTGTCTTTGACCTGTCAGGCTATTTCTGAACATGGTCTAATGCTTTTTTTGAAAGATTGCTAACCTATGTTCAAAAATAGTCTGGCTGATAAGTTAGAGATGCAAAGAAGAGATGCAGGATGGAGTAGGAGGAACATCACACCATTCTTCTCTTTTCTCATCAGTGCCATCCTTGTAACATATAATCTTCATATTTATAAAACTACCCAGTGTAAAGTTCTGACATATTTTCCTAGGGAGACTAGACTAGACTGATTTTTATTCATTTTATTATATTATAATTTCTATATTTCATCCAACATTATTGCCAAATGTATTGAATTCTTGTCTCCTATTTGATTACTGTCATCCCACTATTTAGATCTGTCTCCAATTGTTCGTATTCATTGTCAGCCTGATGGAAAAATCAACCTGTTCTGTGAAATTGCTGAACTGTACAATGATACTATTAAGTGGACTCAGGATGGAAGTCCTATAAAGGATGCCTGTATCAAGGATGATGGCAAGAGAATTATTTTGGAAAAGGGTACACCTGGTAAATATATTTGCCAGAGAGGAAACCACTGTAGGAGTACTCCTGTTGAAGTACAATGCAATAATGGTAAGTTATATTTTATCTAATTTATCTTATTGAATTTCAAAATGCTACATGGATAAATAGATAAGAATGTGCTCTCCTCTGTATCTTTCACTTAATCCTGCCAGCAGAAAATTGTTTATGTCTATCAAATCATTTTCTCTTCTCACCTCCTCATTAATGTGAGATTGCAGCTCTTGTTTAGATAGTTTAGAAGACAAGGAGAATCCACCTGATTATTTTTGCAAGTAATGTTTTAGTGAAAATACATTATCATGTGATGAAAGGGTGCTACTTTGGTAGATGGAGAACAATTGTTCTAATATATGCTTCAGGAGAAATAATATTTTACATACACAAATATATTCAAGACAAGTAAAAACTAAATGCACACATTAGATGTGCTTATGCCAGTAGTTTGAAATTAATATCAACATGAGCAATCTCTCTCCATCCTGACTTGTCTAGATTCCAAATCCTCGAGCATGTAGTTCCCTTGAAGTTCATCCTTTAGTCCAAGATCAGAGGCTGGATCTAACTACTGCATTTTCTGCATTTGTATTTATTTTCCTTAGTCTTAGTTCGGATATAAGAAAAGAGTCAGAGACAGACAAGCTATATCAGTGATTGTTTGGATTTGATGTGACATATGAACAGATCCATTTTATTGTTGTACTGTCACTGAGCCATGTCCAAATCTTCACAACCCAATGGACCATAGCATGCCAGTTCTCCCTGTCCACCACTATCTCCCAGAGTTTGCTCAAATTCATGTTCATTATGTCAATGATGCTACCTAAACATCTAATCCTCTGCTGTCCACTTCTCCTTTTGCCTTCAATCTTTCCCAGCATCACGGTCTTCTTCAACAAGTCTTCTCTTCACATTGGGTGGCCAAAGTATTTGAGCTTCAGCTTTAGTATCTGTCCTTCCAATGAACAGTCAGGGTTGATTTCCTTTAGGATTGACTGGTTTGATCTCCTTGCAGTCTAAGGAATTCTCAAGAACCTTTTCCACTATTATCTCTGGATGATGTATTTCTTTTGTGACTTTCCCATTTTTCCTTACTGCAGAAAATCAGCTCAAGAAGGAAAGATGGAAGAGTTGTGTAGTTTAGAATCCATCCTTGCAGAAAAATAACTCAGGAGGTACCTTATACGGCAGTGAAGGAAGGGGAAAGCAAAAGTATGCTATGATGGGATAAATAAGAAAAAACAGAAAGGTCTGGAGCTGAGATATGACAATGAATTTTTGAGATAGGACAAAAAGGAAGTGTTAAAAGGAAGAGAAAATCAAGATGAAGAAATAGTAGCAAAATACTATTTTACATGCCATATATGAGACTCTACGGTGTCAAGACTATCATATTGAGACATATTTAGGCTTGCAAAATAGTATGAAGAAATATTCAAAAAATGCCAACTTTCTTAAAAAGGCAACTGGACTGTTATAATTAGATGTAATTGGAAAACGTTTTGTCCCCTAGCCAGGAGATTTCATGTGAAAAAAGAAGGGATGATAAGACAATACAGTACTTTGGCCACCTAATGTGAAGAGAGGACCCAATGGAAAAGACCGTGATGCTGGGAAAGACTGAAGGCAAAGGAGAAGGGGGCAGCAGAGGTCATGAGATGGTTAGATAGCACTGTCGATGTGGTGGGCATGGGTTTGAGCAGACTCTGGGAGGCAGTGCAAGACAGGGAGGCCTGGCATACTGTGGTCTATGGGGTCGCAAAGAGTCAGATACAACTGAGCAACTGAACAACAACAACAACAACGGAGATCATATAGAACCCATAGATGAGATAGGATGACTGCACAATGAAAGCTGAATACAAAGTCAAAGGCTCCCTTTATGGAGCATGAATCATGGAAATGGGTCGTATCAATGATCACATTCAGAGTTTTCTTTTTTTAGAAGGAGAAGAAAAAGAAGAAGGAGAAAGAGGAGATTTATCTACAATCAAAGCTTGAATTGATTTTGTAGTAGCTCGGTATTGTAGCCTCTTAATGTGTATGACAGATGTACATTCTAACAAGTCACATGCTGGACCAGTACAGCTGACCTGTCACTCTATACCCTTCCTGCTTCAAGAAAGCTGTTTTCCTGTTTCTTCTTCTGAGCACTGCATGTGTATTTATCTGTCATGTGGTTCACCCTCACTGCTGATTGAAAGAGAAACAATTATTTATTCCTCAAATGATCAATGTGTCGGGTATAGGAAATATAGGAGTAATGGTACCAGTTGGATCTGGTTTAGCTGATTTGACCCCAAAGTTTTTATTTTTTCCCAAGGGCTTCCAGAAGCACTTAAGGTGCTTTCTTAACAGCTCCCATTTAAAAAAAAGGGGGTCCTTTTTGCGTTTGTAAAAATGCCTTGCTATTACACTAACAGAAGTTTTAAAACTTTGGCACACATGAACACCTTGAAAATCTGTCTGGACAGTAAGATCAGTTATGGCCCACTCCTAAACATCAGTGTTTCTTAACCTTGGCTGCCTGCTGGCTGGGGAATTCTGGGAGTTGAAGTCCACACATCTTCAAACAGCTATGGTTGAGAATCATGGCTGTGCATGTTTAAAAAGAAGACTCCCTCGAACCAGCTTAGCTCCTGGAGACTTCATGGACACATCCATGCGATTTTTTTGGAAACAATACAATGGGGGTTCCCACTCTTTTTCCCTAGCATGGATTTTTCAACTTCTCAGACTAAGCTGTAGCCTGAGGATTTTATGTGGGTGTCCCATCCTAACTCAGATGCAACCCTGCTTATTTGTTGAGATCAGCCAAGATGGGTTAGGCGCTACCCTGTGTATGTTTACTAAGAAGTAAATCCTGTTGAAAGCAATGGCTTATTGCCTTTAATGTGAAACATACAGATTCTGCGTGTGCCAGAAAAAGAGAGCGAACATGAAGCCATCTGTATCGGGAGCTACGAATTGGCAGAATCCTTATTGCTTCAGAATCCAGCTTCATTCAGATGAACTGTTTTATAATTTAATTAAATCAGCCTTTCGTGGATGCCTGTAAAGGAAGTAGGGGGAAGCGGGTGACCAACGGAGCCTATAGACTTTCCACCCTCCTTTCAAGAACAGCAGAACTTAATGTTATTTTGAGCTTGGCTAGCAATATCCCAAGCCTTGATAACAAAGACTTCCGATGAGTGACAAGCACAGCCCCGACTATGGCTCCTCAAGCTCATTAGCCCATTCATCTTGCCAAAGCAGGAAAGTACAACAGATGCTGTTTTCACATTATCAGCATTATTTAGCCCAGTAATCTTTAGACGTTTGGCTTGGGTTTCAACTAATTTCTTGCACCGATTTGAAGGAGGAATCGCAGGTCACATCCTTTCCAGACTGACCTCTCTTCGCTTGGATCCATCTGCAACAGCATGTCTGGCTCACTGCCATTAACCAGAAAGCAAGAAGGAGTTTAATTTAATTTTAGCTGTCACTAAATTGCAAGACACAGCTTTAACGTGAAATATTAATTTCATGTTATCTGGGAAGGGAAACCAAGCTCTCCACGCTTACGGGCGTTCTGTACCAGAAGCTCTTGAAGAATCATCACAAGCTTCTAAAGAACTTGTCCATGTCATTAAAGGCAGATCCTATATAGGTTAAGTCCTCGACTTACAACTGGTTACTTTGTGACCATCTGAAGTTATGACCTACCTGGATCAAGGGAGTTATGACCTAGTTCCAAAGTTCTGATGCTTAGGTCCCCTCCCGCATAGACACACAGTTGCACCTTGGGTGCTTGGCAACGTGTCTACATTTACAGCCGTTTGCAGCATCCCACAGTCACGTGACCACCTTTTATGATGGTTTTGCCAAAAACCAGAAGTTGCTTCAGATTTTCAGCAAAGCAGCACCATAATGAACAATGAGCTTGTTTAATGGCCATGGCGTTTGTTTAACGACTCTGGCGTTTTGTTTTATAACCACCACATTTGCTTAATGACCACTCCAGAAAAGGTCATAAAATTGATTTATGAATGTCACAACATATGACCATAATAGGCAGGCTCCACTATGGTCATATGTTTAGGACTACCTGTAGTAAAACTACTAGACAATTAAAATTAATTATGCTAAACCTGAGCCTCCAGGCCAGTTCTCTACAATTTTAATGTCTTGCAAGGGCATCTAAGTTTTTTCAATTGCCATCTAAGCTGAAGAGAACCTACAAACCAATTTACTAATGTCCTAGAACTACATCAGATCAACCCCGTCGTACAACCACCACAATGACACGGTTAACTACCATTATAATACAACATATATTTTCACGAAGCTGATCAGCAGTGTATGTATTCTGTCTTTCATGACTTCCATGTATTCAAGGCTAAAGAACTAGTACAGAGTTGGGTGAGATGGTTTGAAGCAAAAGAGGAAGATGGCAGGGAAAGACTCCTTTCCCTGTATTCCATCTTTCCTTCTACTCCTTCCACTGATCTGTGCAAGTTCATAGCTGCCAAAGAAGCAAGTTGAAATACAGAATGGAAAGAAAGGAAGAGATTGAATGACATAAACCAGTGGGTCTTGCCTGTCTTCAGTTGGAAAACAGCTTCCTCCAAACCAGGCCAACTCTCTTCTTACCTTGGACTACATGTCTCATTTTATACCAGGCTTTATCTCTGAAGGCTGAAGGTACTAGGATTTTATTAAAATTGCCAAGCCATTTAGTAAAAACAAGAGTAAAGTCTCAGGACAAGCAACCCCAGAGGGGAGGTCTATGAGGGAGATAACTAAAAGGAGCTTGTCCAACCTCTTCAAGAACAAAAAGGGCATTTCTGTGTCTAGTGCCTTCATCCTGGGTTTTTCCAAAATGCATCTGGAGAAAGCAGTGGAGAACGCAGGACAACTGAAAAACCACTGCTTGCTTATCTGTCAACAATATCTTTGTCATGAATGAATGGGTGAAAGTTCTTCAAGCTGTAGGAAATGTGTGGATTCTAGCCGACCCAACAGGGGCTTTTGGAAAGGCCAATAACCTCTTGCTCAACAAGGAATCTCTTTGGGAGTTGTTTGGGACCAAATGATGAAAAAGATTCTCCATGATTGTGAAGTCCTTCAATGTGGAAAAAGATGGGACAGGACGTTTTTGCAGACTGGCCAGCAATATTGCCTCTCAGCTCTAAGCCCCAGATGCCTGTTGACCCTGGTGGAAATCCACCATCACCAATGGTTGGGTCCTACATGAAACCCTCACAAGATTTTGGAATTGGCTCAAGATGGTGCATAATAGATGCCTTGTGTGTGTGCTTACCTAATTATTTTTAACTTCTTCCCTGTTGCTTTGATTGTGTATAAATACAAACCAGCCATGTTTAATGTGATGCCTCCAACTGCATTGGATATGAACTCCTGTAATTCTCATTCACCAGAAAGAAGGCTGTCTCACACAAGCAATTTTCCCTCTTTTGTGCAATGTACTGTTGCAGCTTCTCACCTTGAAATAAAATAAGTGAACTTTCATGAAGTCAAACTGATGAACCGTCTAAACAATTATTTCTTCATGACCAGGAAGTCAATTTCTAAGGTCCCCTTCCCAGTCATGTTAAGAGAAGCTCAACCAAATGTGCCTGAGGGGTTGTGGACTGGTACTGAAATTGATGTGATCTTAATCCCACACTGGAACGACATACTTTAATAAACAGAGACCAGCATCAATTCAGATGTTAAATCATCATGGTTTTCCTCTCATCCCAAGACAAAAGGGACATCAATCCTGAATCTCTAATTGGTGGATTATCAAGCCAAACGTCATTCCTTCCAAATGAAGAAAAAGACTTACTAATTGATTGTGGGTGATGGCTATTTTGGGTCCTGTCTATGCTTTTCTTGTCTGGTTCATTTTTGTTTTGGAATTAGGATGGATAAATGCAAAAAAACATATAAATAAATGCCATTTGTTAGCAATCTTGCTAACTCAATGCCTTCTAGGTAGTTATGGACTTCAAAATTATATCTTTCCCACTTAACTTGGTTTAGGAAGACTAAATAACAGCTTTTTGGAATGCATTCTGCAATGTCCTTCCATGACATATGAAAAAAAGAGTACCCTATCATAGTTCCTTGATGAATTTTAGGATGTATTCCATAGAACAGAGGTGTCCAGTCAACTACCTGGACAAGACACTACTGTTTTCTTGGCAAGGTTTTTCAGAAGTGGATTGCCATTACCTCCTTCCCAGGGCTGAGAGAAAATGGCTGGCCCAAAATCCCACCAGAAAGCAAATTCTGGTACACTGTCCAAACAAATGTCTTAGCAGAAGCATTGATTTGAGAGCGGAACCAGTTATCCATTAGCGGAAGGAATAGGTATGGAAAGCACCTCCGTCCAGGTTTCAGTCAAAGTCCTCTTCAAAGCCAAGTCACAAAGCAAAACTGTATCCCACATCTCTTTGTCACAGCACAACAGCCTCTTTGCATGACTTGGAAGCAGCAGCTTTTATGCACATACAAAAGCGTGCATTGCTGTAAGCAAAACTGAGGAACCAATCAAGGCAGAGTGACACTCCCCTATAAGCAGGGTTGTGATGGGGGAGGATTACAGACAATCGGCAAATCCTGCTTATCAAATGAGGCAGAATGCTTCCCTTCCTCACATCTGTTAAAACAGAGGTGGGCAACCATCTCTCTGGGATGCTTTGATTCATGCAATGGGTAGGGGATTGGATTCAGTGGCCATTTCTAATGCTATGATTGTATGTCCATACTAGATAGAAAGTTAGTCCTTCGAGGTGGTACAGACAAGAAGCTTCAAAATGAATCCAGTTACAAGAATAGATTATTTAAAGATAAATCTATCTTTATTATGAGGTTACGAATCTTGCAAGACTGAAGCCCTTCCTTCCTTCCTTCCTTCCTTCCGTCCTTCCTTCCATTCACTCACCC
>JANHZU010006369.1:0-13709 GCA_032468055.1 Acrochordus granulatus | reverse complement strand
GATGCCTTTGAATTGTGGTGCTGGAGAAGACTCTTGAGGGTCCCTTGGATGGCAAGGAGGTCAAACCAGTCAATCCTCCAGCAAATCAACCCTGATTTCTCATTGGAGGGACAGATATTGAAGCTGAAGCTCAAGCACTTTAGCCACATAATGCACAGAGAGGACTCACTGGAAAAGACTGTGTTGCTGGGAAGGATTGAAGGGAAGAGGAGGAGGGGATGGCAGAGGATGAGATGGATGGATAGCATAGTCAGTGTGATAGGCGTGGGCTTGGGGTGACTCCTGGAGACAGTGCAGGACAGGTAGGCCTGGTGTGCTGTGGCCCGTGGGGTCACGAGTCGGACACGACTGTGCAACTGAACAACGAAAAGCAGCCATATTTATTTATCAAATTTGTATGCTGCCAACCTCAAAAACAACTCTCATAATAAAAACATTAAAGCAGCAGATAATAAAAAGAACAATTTAAAATTAGCTCAAGATCAGCCAGACAAAGAGAGAAGAAGCGAGGGCATATGTGTGCGGAGGGGGTCCCATTGGGGGACCCATTGGGGTCCCATGGGGGTCCCATGCCAGCTGGCAGAGCCAGGTCTTTAGGCCCTTGTGGATGGCTGCAAGGGTGGGTGCAAACCTCAGCTCAGGGGCATGATACTCCTCAGGGCAGGAGCCACAGCAGAAAAGGCTCTTCTTCTTGACCCTTGCCATCCTTGGGTGATGGGATCCTCAGTAGGTCTCTTCTTCCAGCCCCAGTGGGGCAGGTCATCCCCACTGGGGTGAGATAATTCCTCAGGTAGCCTGGCCCCATGCCATGAAGGGCTTGAAAGATCAAAACCCAATACCTTGAATTGCACCCAGAAGCAAACTGCCACCAGTGCAGCTTGCAGATCAGTGATGTTACGTGGGCCATTCTAGGGGCCCCAACAACTGTCACGCAGCGGTATGTAGATGACCATGATTTCATGGAGACAGGAAGTAAGTGCCAGTTTCTGGCAAAAAATGCCCATTGCAGACAATGGATTCACTTAACAACTGCGGCATTTGCTTTATAACCAAGTCACTGGCTTAGTGAAATCAGAACACCATAAAAAGATCATAAAATTGGCTACAGTCATGTGATGACTTGCTTAATGATTGGCATGAGTTACAGCTATAATTCTGAACTCAATTATGGTCATAAATCCAAGACTACTTATATATCTTCCAGTGACATGAAACTATTTTTTTTAAAAAACTGTTGATTATTTAATAAGCATTTTGACTGCTACCTGCCCGAGTCCCTTCATCTGTCATTTATATTTGCATATATAGAGAGACTCCAGTCTACAAACCATTTTCTGCAGAGCATCTTTAATTGGCTTTTTGCTGAAGAATTTTCATCTAGAGTTGTTCTTCAGATGAGAAGAGCCCCCAAATTTGGACTGAATGTACCAAATCTATCTTCTAACAACACTGGCAGAGATACATTCCAAGAATTTTACTCTTCATTTCATAAATTGGGTTGCAGGTCTTAAGTATAAGAAAAAACATGGTATATTCTTGCAATACAGTATCTGCAGTCTCCCCATTTCTTGACATTTTTGCACTGAGCCATCTGTGTCTTCTCATGCTATTTTAACCCCTTTAGTGCCAAACCATCTGTCTTATCAAATGTCCCTGTAACAAGCCATTTTTTATTTTTTGAACAAAAGATTCATGCATGGAAATTACAGTGCAGGCTTAAAAGTGTGAAAACCATGCTCCAGTGAAGATTGGAGTGAGGTGAGCAAGTACAGGAGTTTTCTGACTTGGGTTGGACAATAAAATTAGCCGAAGAAAAAGAAGCATCCCAAACAGATAGTTACAATTTTTTGTTTTGTTCAATGAAAAGGTTCAAGTCCCAATAGAAATAAAAGATTTTCCAAGAGAGTCAATAGAAATAAAAGACTTTATCTTGAATTTAGAAATACAACATTGATTATTATTGTCTATCTCTGAAGCCCTTCAGTTTCAAACTCATATGTGGGAGTGTCCAAACAGCACATGTCTGTAACTCCTTAAACCAAATGTATATTTTTCTGGGATGAGCAGTATTATAAGCAATATTTAAAAAAAAAAAGTAAGGGCTCCCTCTTTCAGTCATCTCCAACTTGAGGGGCTGGTGCTCATCTCTGTTTCCTAGCTGAAGAGCCAGCATTGTACAAAGACGCTTCCGTGGTCATGTGGCTGGCATGACTATACACCAAGGCACATGGATGCGGTTACTTTCCCACCAAAGGTGGTACCTATTTATCTCCTTGCATTTTTACACACTTTCAAAATGTTAGGTTGGCAGTTGCTGGGGCAAATAACAGGAGCACCCCGTTCTACGGCATTTGGGTCTTGAACTCAGGCTGCCGACCTTCTGATTGACAAGCCCAGTGTCTTAACTGCTTGGCCGCCGCTCCTCTATAATAGTATTAGGAACAGTGTAGAGAAGAAGTAATAAGACATGGTAAATAATAAACTAAGGCATTCAGTAATAAAGAAAGAAAGAAAAACAGATAAGTCTAGTCTGTACCGACATCATTCATTATACTACTCCATTTCTTTCTATCCTTGTAAACATTACTTCCTTATCTAACTTCTAGCAGGAGACCTTTCCATACGGTCTGTGTTGCCACTACATGCCCACGCCACTGAACCTTGGTCATCTTGAAATTTGGACCAAGGATATGCGGAACAATCAGCTGCCTCTTCCAGTTGATGGAAATGGTCAGGCCAATTCCAATGGGAAGGTGCAGTCCTGTTGGTAATCTGGAGTCAAGTCATAAATGGGCTTCTAGGTTAACACCAACCCTTTAAATTGCACTCTGAAGTCAATGGTGACCCATACATGACTCCCACTGGCAACTGCCACTAAACAGTATCTAGGATGCTGCATTTTATATGAACTGAAGCTTCTGAATGGCTTCTAAAGGTGTCTCCAAATAGAATGTGTTGCAGTAGTCTAGACAAGTGATACAGGCATGAGTTACAATAGCAAAATCCTCTTACTCGGGTAAGGCCGTAACTGGCACATCAACCAAAGATGGGCAAAAATACCCCTTTGGCCAGAGCCTCCACCTGCTGCTCAAGCAAGAGATACGAATCTGACAGGACCCCTGCAGACGTTCAGGGTCATGCCTGCCCTTCAAGACTCGCCCCCGGAGCCAAGCGAGAATTTGGTTTTAATTTCAGCCTGTTCTCTCCCCTTCAGACTCTCCTAGCCTCCACCACTGAAGCACAACTTTGACAGCACCTTCCGCGTGGCCTGGGATCATTCTATAAAGCTGGTTGTCATCCGTGAGACCCGAAAGTGCCACATGACCTCTCTCAGGAGATTCATATACTATAGATAGAAGGGAAGAGAGGACCGACTGCTGTGGCACCCCACAAGGAAGCTGCTACCAAGCCAGTCTCTTCCCCACCACCATTGCCTAGAACTCCTACTGAAGAAAGATGAGAAGCACTGTAAAATAATGCCTGCCTCCAACCCCTAACCCCGTTCATAGTCCAGAAGGTATCAATGGTTTCGGAGAAGTCTAACAACACCAGACAGGCACAATACCTCCCCTCTAAACGTAAACAAGGGTCATCTACAAGAGCCACCAGTGCAGTCTCTGTCCCATTTCTAGGCAGAGCCCAGACTGGAATAGGTCCAGATATGCTTCTGCCAGAAAGACAGTGCGAAATAATCTTGCGCATTTACAGCAGTGTTTCTCAACATTGGCAAGTTTACACTGGCTAGACTTCAATTCCCAGAATTCTTCAGCCCAGGCAACCAAGCTGGCAGGGGAATTCTGGGAGCTGAGGTCCACCCCATCTTAAACTTGGCAAGATTGAGAAACCCTGGTTTATAGTATGCATTTTCCCTCTGATGAGGGCAGATAAGAAAACACTTTGCTTTTATGTTTTGTGCAAGAATATGATCTTCAGAAATCATCGGTGAAACTGTGAAATGTTTCCTTCAAAGACAAGCTGAGAAATCTCGGGAAATACTGAGAAATCCCGGGAAATCTCTTATGTGAGAGCCTCTAAGGGCCTCTACCTCAGTTTTATGAAGATGCTGTTAACTACTAATATTAAAGAGCATTTTCATTAAACCGATGCAGGAGCCCTTATTCCAAATGTTACCGTGGGAATGCTTTCTCCGCAAGAGAAACAGTTGTGATTCCTTGGGGCAAGCAAAGGCTGTGGCCACCAGATCACCTTTCTGTAGCCCTTGAATATCATTTTGGTCACTGAAAGCGGAGGGCACAGACCCCCCAACTTTCTGAAACAGGACAGCAATGGAAACCATAGCATCAGTCTTAAAACATAGCACAGAACAACATAAAAACCAAACACGCTGCCAAACTATGCTTTCAAATTGGAATCGCTCTTTTTGCAGCCCTCAAGCAAGCTTGCATTTCTTCAGAGATAATATTCTACCGAGCCTCAACTATACTCAGCGAGAAATATTTTGCAACAATCAGTTCAAAACTGGAATCATCCCATGATGATTTATAAAACTAACCTATACGATGTGTTAGGTTTATGTAGTTTTATACGGATACTATACAGTGTCCATGCACGTTTTGGCATCTAGTCGTGCCGGCCACATGACCACAGAAGTGTCCTCGGACGAACGCTGGCTCTTCAGCTTGGAAACGGAGGTGAGCACCGCTCCCTGGAGTCGGTCACAACTGGTGGGGTGACCTTTACCACACACACACACAGAGTATACGTTATATATATTATACATACCTGTACAATCCTATAAATAAAATAAACATAAAAATACAGTACAGAAATGACCTCCAAACACATAACTAGATCACCTTTTAAATTTCTAATTTAAAACAACATATTAAAACAACACTACTGCCCTTCACTTTCCTGACAGTTCCATTCATCTTTATATTTCCGTAATCACTATTTAAATCTTCCCTTAAAGTCTAGGTAAAGGTTTTCCCTGCCAGTCGTGGCCGACCCTACAGGGTGGTGCTCATCTCTGTTTCCTAGCCAAAGAGCCAGCATTGTCCAAAGATGCTTCCGTGGTCATGTGGCCAGCATGACTATACACCGAGGCGCATGGAATGCTGATAGCTCTTCCACCAAGGTGGTACCTATTTATCTACTTGCATTATTACATGTTTTCAAACTGCTAGGTTGGCAGGAGCTGGGGCAAGTCACGGGAGCTCGCCCCATTATGTGGTGCCTGGGTCTCGAACCTGGGTTGCCAACCCTCTGGCCGACAAGCCCAACATCATAAACACTCATCCATCCTGCCCCCTTACACCTTCCTTATCTCCCCTTATTTAATTTATAAAACCCTTTATTGCCAATCTATTTTCCTCTATTTTTATAATAGAATCCATAGACAGGCTCCAGTCTTTCACAAAAGGGTCAGTAGATTTCTTTTTCACTAGAAATGTCAGTTTTGCCTTCTCTGGCCAGTTTATAACTTTAAATATCCAACCTTCAACATTTATTTTTTAGAGTGATGTTATAATTTTTGACTCGTCCAAAACTTACTACAGCTTCACTAAGAAGTGGCTTTTCCACTGACGATACAAGGGACTCCCCTCCCCGTCAGCAGAATCTTTTAAAATTAAAATATTTTATTTGGTTGTTTGTCGGATGGTTTATACCCACCTTTCGACTTAATGAGTGCTGAATGCAGTTGAAATCAATTGCCTGGCTGTTTTTTAAAAAAACAGTGACAACATGATACTTTTTTTGGCTTTTTTTGCCTCTTCTCACTGATACTTGCTCCTTTTCACAATATGCATTTTCTGCACAATTTAATTATGGCAGATGGCTTTTGCACATGGGCTTTGTTTTCCCTGCATCCTGCCTGTCTTTGACAGGCCAAGGAACACCTGTTGTCTGGATAT
This sequence comes from Acrochordus granulatus, assembly GCA_032468055.1. Taxonomy (NCBI): domain Eukaryota; kingdom Metazoa; phylum Chordata; class Lepidosauria; order Squamata; family Acrochordidae; genus Acrochordus; species Acrochordus granulatus. The sequence continues at coordinate 7,833 of JANHZU010006369.1, read as the reverse complement.
ACAGAAAAACATCTGTCAATGGAAGTTGGAAATAGTAACAGGAGACTATCAAGAGGAAAAATCTTTAGACTTTTCACAAGAAAAGTAGAGGAGGAAAAAAACACCTGTTTGGGCCTACTTGAAGACCCAGTGACAGTTTATGGGCTTCACACAGAAGATGTCAAGAAAGGACAGGCCAGCTTTCAACTTCAGATAGTCGTGGCTACCACAGCTGTTAAGATGGGAATAAAATGGCTAGATTTGAGACAAGCCTTTGAAAAAGAATAAAGAAGAAGAGGTTGGTGGATTGCCAGCCACCCAACTATGCATGTACTTTATGGTTTATCACCAGATTCTTCTAAAAGAGTGTGGTAGAAATGCAACAAGGGTGTGTGGACCTGAAGACCAAGGAACAATGACTGGAGAATTAAAAACCAAGATGGTTTGAGGTTGGCTGCAAGTTTCAATTGGTGAATTTGTCTTTTCCCCATGATTCATTATTTCAGAAAGGGAAATACCTGTTCTGCTATAATCTACCTATGATCCACCGATCGTATACGGTCTTCTCTCTTTCATTTCTGCACATTCATCCTGCTATCTTACATATGAAGGTAGCAAGCAAAAATAAACATCTGTTTTCAAGGTGAGAGTCTGGAGCTCAGTCCAACTAAACTTACTTGTGCCTTCCACTAAATTAAGTTCACAACTAAAGGTAGACAGCTGCAGCTTGCTTTCTAAAGTGATTCTGTTGTCCTTTATTTTTCCTCTCTTAATTTTAAATTACAAGATCGCAATGGAAAGTGAGACTATAATTCCTAAGAGAAGTTCATCAGAGGAACTAATTACACAAAGGAGTGAAACCACTTTCACTTAACAGGTTCAAGTGGAACCTAGGTGAGCATCTACCTGGGATGCTATAATCTAATACCTACATTGAGCAGGGTTGAACCCAGTGGCCTAAATGGCCTCTTTTAACTGTGATTCTGTGATGCTTTCTTGCTTCTTTTTCTGTCAGCTCCTCTTTTCTCTCCCAACTCTGTTAGCCACTGCATACCAAGAGCAGAAATTAGTTTAGGAATATAGGTAGTCCTTGCTTATTCACTGGTCATTTAGCAACTGTTTATATGATGGACCTTCCCAGAGTTACTTATGACCTGTTTTCAACATTTTGATGGCCACACCCTGACTGCATTTTGGGTGCTTGGCTACCAGCTCGCATTACAGCCATCTGTAGCATCCTGCAGTCATGTGACTGCACTTTTGGGCAGTTTTTCCCAGTTTCCTGTATTTACTTCTGGTTTCTGGCAAAAATTGTGCATTGGGGAAAACAGGTTTGCTTAACAGCCAACATAAAAAAGGTGGTAAAACTGGATGCATTCATGTGGTGACCTACTTAATAGTTGCCACTACTTAACAATAATAATTCCAGGCTCAATTATGGTCATTGGTCAAGGTAATCTTCCATGCCAACAACAAATTGGAATGGTCCTGGGATCAAGGTAGCCTATGCCCACTCCAGCTGTGCACCAGAAATAGCCCTCCTTATCTCATGATTGTCTTCCTGTCTTGCCTTCCACATGGTCTATCCCGGAGGCTGCACAACAAGCTGCAACCACTGCGCAGTACACTTCCCTGTTTACTGGGGAGGCTGAGATGGACCACAAGCAACATACAGCTCTGCATCGTCCTCCAGTGAATAAAACCTGAAATTGCTTAGGATCTCAGCATCTAAAACCCTGAATACCACTTAAGGCAGGTAAAGGCTTCCCCTTTCAGTTGTGTCTGACTCTAGGGGATGGTGCTCATCTCTGATTCACAGCCGAGGGAGCCAGGGTTTGTCCAAAAGTGCTTCCATGGTCATATGGCCAGCACGACTATATACCGAGGCGCATGGAATGCTGTTACCTTCCCACCAATTTAGGCAACACCTATCTATCTACTTGCATTTTGCATGCTTTTGAACTGCTAAGTTGGCAGGAGCCGGGGCGAATAATGGAGCTCACCTCATTACGCGGCAACTCTCGAACTCAGGCTGCCGATCTTCCAGCCGACAAGCCCAGCATCTTAACCCTCAGCCACCACACCTTGCCAAATATTACTCACGTCACATATTAAGAATCAGAAAGAGTCCATTAGCAACTTTTAAGTACTGTACAACCAATTTTATTAAGGAGCAGAAGCTTTCATGGGCTGCAACTCACTTTATCAGTTAAGTCACTTCACACATCGGATGAACGTAGATTTTTTTTCCTCCTTAGTTCATACCTTTAGTTTGCCTTTTTAATTTTTTTTAAGTTTCTTCTTTTGGATGATTCGAGACTGCATTGTTAGAAAGAAAGATTTTGAATTAGTTTTTAAAAAATATTTTTCAGAACTTTTTTTCTGAAAGAAAGCAGGGACACATGCTTGTTATACAGACCTGTGTCCTCCTTTCCACTTTTTGCTATCGGTCAGGGGTCCCTGACTCTTAGGTTGCCATTCATCGCTTTTCCTGTGCTCTCTACAAGATAGTAAAATTCTTTTCAAAAGAAGCATGGTGTGGAAATTACTCTGAAATATTTCCCCCGCTCTCTCTCTTGAACAACTGCAAGCCAGAGCTCTGCCTGGAGTGCAAAGGAAAGCCTGCTTCCCTTCTTGGATTCTGAGACACCGAGGCCAGGCCTTCAGGACCCAAGCGTGGAGATCAAATTGCACAGGCCCCCAAGTGGACCTCGGCCTCCTTGTAGCAGCTGATGCTTCGAGAAAGCAGAGCTGCAAATCCTACGTAAATCCCACCTCCGGATGGACAGACCCTCATCCTCAGCCTTGGAGTTTCTGGGCTTTCATGTCATTAGGGCAGATGAATGGGATACGTGCAGCCTTCCCAAGATCACTTATCAGGTAACACATGTAACCAGCATGTGTTACATTAGTAGGTTCACCACAAGGGTGCCCAAGAAGAATTCATTACCTTAAAGTAGGTAGAGCCATTTCAACAATAAGAGGAGGCTGAACTGGCTAAGGAGAGCGGTCTGTCCACAGGTAACCCAGGGCCAATTTATACAGTCGTCAGTGGGTCAACCGGTTCATTCGTGGAACTCGTGGTGCAAGCTCCAGCCTACTCCCGAGTCTGTTGTTCTCTCAAAAAACAGAGGTTTCTCTGACTGTTTTTATGATGAAGTTTTCATACACTCCCCAATACGATATTTTACCTGGGTTAAGTGTCTTCATTTTATTCTTAATTCTTATCCTGCATTTATTATTTTTATAAATGACTCAAGGCAGCACACATGCCTAATACTCTTTCCTCCTCCTATTTTTCCTACAACAACAAACCTGTGGAGTTGATTGAGCTGGGGGAGAAGTGGGGGAGACTGGCCCAAAGCATCCAGCTGGCTGGATGGGACTTGAACTCACCACCTTTTAGTTTCTAGCCTGGTGCCTTAACCACTAGACCAAACTGGCTTCGTATACTTTATATCAGGTAAAGTGATCCTCTGTCCGTATCAGTAGCGAAAAACTCCCATCATTTTCCTCTATTTACTCTATCAAAGGCAGATTGTAAGTCAATAAATGCTGCCTGCAGGCATTTTGAGGGGCCATTCATTGATCTGTGAATCAGATGCTGTAATGTGAAACACTGATCTATAATATTGCCTCCTTTTCTGAAGCCTACCTGTTCTTCTGCTATAATCTACCTATTCTCCACCAATCAATCTAATTAAAAAAATACCTTGTATATGGCTTACACCTTACGTCAATGAGGCAAAAGTTAGTGGGGTTTGTGGCTTCTCTCTTTTTAATTATTGGAATGACTACACCATGGTAATTTCATACACTGCTCGGTTGTTACTATTTCTTTATTTTAGATTTTTTTTTTATCCTGGCTTTATTATTTTTTTAAATAACTCAAGGCAGTGAGCATACCTAATATGCCTTCCTCCTCCTGTTTTCCCCACAACAGTAACCCTGTGAGGTGAGTTAGGCCGAGAGAGAGTGACTGGCCCAAGGTCACCCAACCAGCTTGCATGCCTAAGTCAGAACTAGAACTCACAATGTCCTGGTGATTGGTCCAAGCTCACCCAGCTGGTTTTCATGCCTAAAGTGGGACTAGAAGTCACCGTTTCCTGGTGATTGACCAAAAATCAGCCAACTGACTTTCATACCTAAAGCGAGACTAGAACTCACAGTCTCCTAGTGATTGGCCAAAAGTTCCCCAACTGACTTTCATACTTAGGATGGGACTAGAACCCAAAGCCACCCAGCTGGCTTTCACACTTAAGGTGGGGCTCGAACGCATAGTCTCCTGGTTTCTAGCCTGCTGTCTTAACCACTACACCAGATTGGCTCTCTTTTACAATATTTTTGTCAGTTCAATATTTTACTTGTGACACTCACTTGGTGGGGGATCTGTGGACTTTATTCTGGCTCACACTAATCTGATTTGTCCCTTCAACGCCAGCTTTCCCTACTGGCAGGTGGCACGTGGCCTCCTCCACTTCCTACATGCAGTCTCCAGGGTCCAAAAGATGGTCTGTTCCTGCACAGTTAAATTTGTTTGCTTTTGCCTGAACAAATACAGCCCCTTGGTCTTTGTTCTGGCTGAAGTGTTTTCTGTGGATGTTCATCCAAAGGGCATCAGGTTCAACCGCTTCCACAAGGGCTGCCTTTGAAATGTTAGATGCAGGTTTTATGTTTTCATCTCTTTTCTTCAGTCCAAGTCTCAATTCCTGGCATTGCTGACAGTATTTCAAGTGAACAGGAGCCACTGGGGGGCTGTTTCATCTTCTCTGACTCCCAACAGGTGCTTGGGGGAGTTTGGGATGTATAAATCTGGAGCATTAAGTTGTCGACTCTTCTGAAACACTTTTGGTGAGTCTTGCATTTCGGTTACCATTGCAGGCTCCCTATTTCTCCTGTGCATCTTTCAGGCTCATGGCTGCCCCAGGGATCATCTGCAGCAGCTTTTCAACCCTGCACGAAACAAGAGAAGAGAGAAGGAGAAGAATTGCGTTGCACAACCCCAGGCTCTGAGAAGGCAAGACGATTGCCAGCAGCTGCAACAGGAATGGCAAGGTGCTCGTGGCCAGGCAGAGCAACGCCCCACGCAGGCCTTTGTCTTCAAGATAAGCCTGACCTAAGTCCAGATGGGTGATGGCACTGCCTCTTAACAGCAGGTTGTTCTGCGGCAATGAGTCCATTGCACGTCGACAGGGGCTTTGTTTGCGAGTTTCCTTCAACCAGACTTGACTGAGCCACTTTCTTACAGGGATTTGATCAGGCTTCACTTAATTCAGTTTTGGGGTTTGCATGACATACTGAACCATATCTTAACCAAATGGAATGGGCTCACCCAATATACTACACGAACGAATTGGCTTATGTGATGGCAATCCAGCCTCTCTCTTGACAGAACTCCCAAGTTTATCTCACAGGAGGTCTGAACTGACGAAGAACTATGTTTGCTCTTCATTTTTTGTTATCTTCCATTTCCATCTCTTCCTGCACATGATGAAATGAGACCGTAGGCTGCAGGTTGCCCACTCCTGCCATATCAAAGCATTATACTCTTGCCTCCCTCCCCTACGTGTTTCAAAGGAACAAAGATTTTTGGCACAATGGTCCATCACGCTAGCAACTTCTTAACTGACATCCCAGTTCTTTGGAATCCCTTGGAATGAATGTCTATGGGCCGTGCACTTGCTGCCTTTTCTCTCGGTGGTCCCTGCTTCAATGACTGGGTTGATACTTCATGGATTGGTTACTTAAATGCTGTCAAGTTGGGGTCAACTCTTAGCATGACTAGGCCAGATTGTTGTATTTAGGTCACATATACAGAGTCCTAGCTCTCTTGCTTGTCTATAATGCTGGGAAAGGTGGAAGGAAAGAGAAGATGACCAGCAGCAGGCAGATAGACTCACAGCAGCAATCAGTTCACCAAAGGAAAACCCAAAGCAGTAAGTTAGAAACAGATCATCCTGGAGAAAGTCTATCTGTGTAGTAGCTAAGCAGTTAACAATGACTTATTAACTGCAATGGCTGGCTTTTCATATCACATGTCATCATAGTTTATTTTAAAACCACCATTTTCAATCGTTGATTGCCAGAGCCATAATTGCTGGGTTTATGCATTGCACTGACCAAATGACACGGGGGCTTAACACAAGATATGATTCTTTCAGCCCTATGTATATAGACCAGACTGTGCAATCAACTCCACCAGAAAGCTAAAATTATTTTTATTAAGATTGGCTAATAACAGAATTTTGCAGATGTGATTATGCTATACTTCCTCTCTTATGGTTCAGTGAATTAAGGAGGTGTCTATCTGATTCACTTCCAGATGTTATCACATTGCTCTGGACTTTAAAAATGAGCAGCCCCTTTTGCCTAGGTAATAATTCTCACATGTCTCCTTCAACATCCTCCTCCTTACTCTCTCTCTCTTTCGCTTGGCTATTAATTCTGCTTCTTACTGCTGCCATTTTTGCTGTCTTATTTTATCTGAATTATTTTCTCCATTTTATTGCAGAGAAAGGAAATTTATAAACCATTTTGACATGTAAATGAGTCCATAATCAATAAAGGGAGGGTAAGTTTGGATAGAGCTCTTAAAAATAGAGTTCTAAAAAATAAACTTGTTCTCCAGTTACTGATGTAATAATTTGATGATGGCAGTCATATTTCCCCAGCATTTCCTCAAACCAGTAAGGATTTCCATTGAAACGGATGAAGCAATGTACTTACATGGAAAAGTATCGGGTAGTATTCAGAGAAGTATCAGATTGGATTGCTAAGTCCTTGGCAGGAGTTTTAAACTTAGGTGAGAACAGAGCTACCCCATAGAAGCAAGCATCATGCATGGGTCTATCTACTATACAAAGATATCAACACATATGAGTTGGGTGGACCAGTTCAGGGATGCCTTGATCTCTGCAGTGTCTTCCTTTTAAAGATGGAGGCATGATCATCGTAGCAGATGGCCGCACCTAGCTGATTTTGGCTGAACTTGGAAGGTCTGCTAACATCTGGATTGGAGGATGACCAGGGACATCCATCCCCATAAGCTCATCTGGGAAGTCAGGGGAAAATATCTTGCAGAAGGGAATGGCAAACAGCTTCCACAGCATTGCCAAGAAAAGGGAATGAATATAATCTCCAAGTTCAACATGAGGGTATCTTTAATTTATTAATTCACACAACTCTTCAAGTCAAAAACTATAATTGTTGGAAGTCACAGTAGCTGAACTGATGTAACCCCCAAAGTCACCAATGAAGTGTGTTATGCAGAAAGTGAATATAGTCATTCCAAATCTAGGTTAAAAGCTCCATCCTGTTCTGCTGAAGGTGTGACTGTGGGAAATCATCACATTTTGCCAGAAGGAGAGTACTGTTTATCCAAAGTAATCCACCTTTAATTAAGGTTTATTGCTTTATTGCAGTTGGAGCTTGTATTGGCTGAAAGACCAAATGGTTTCTATTAATAGCAAGAGGAAAATTATCATTATAATAACTCCAAATTTATCCAGCTCTTGTATCACAGTAGGGTATTAATTGCTGAGAGAGAACAATGTGTTTCAAGAACACAGTTATGATTTTTGTTTTTTTTATAAAAAGGCATCTTCAACCGGAATGTATTAATCATTGCGACAACCATAATTTAATTAGAAGTTGATGCACCATTTTTTCCCAAAGGTATGAGCAGTTGAAAATGGGAACTATTCTATTTTTCTAGACCTGGAGAATTCAAGATCTTCTCTGAATCTTACTAAGTCTCTCTCCAACGCCAAAATAACATCATGGCACTCAAGCTTAATCATGTTCAAGCTTAAGCATGAAACGTCAACACAAATAAAAGAAATATGAGCCCTGCAG